>QANT01001000.1:0-167187 GCA_003254885.1 Purshia tridentata
AGAAATATATAAATTAAATTGAATGAGGTATGGGTATTTAAAATTTGAAGTTAAGGTGATAAAAAATGGTATAAGATGAGAGGAACACATAGAAATTATCAGAACATTTTTTGGACTCAGATTATTGATTGGTGATTTATTTAAAAATTTGGATGAGTATACCCTTAATATAAAAGTTTGGATTTAAGAGGAAATAATTGAATTGTACCTTTATAAATTATGATTTTGGCATTGTTGGATAGAACTCGAACTCATAAGCATGTAGGCAAAAACGGATCGTGAATCGGAGTTACGTAGCCCAAATTACAAATATTTGAAGCATAGGGGCAAAATGGTAAGTGTAGGTCAGATTTTAAAAAAGTAACAGATCTAGTCTTCTTTTTCTCCGAGCTCTTTCTTTCCTCTGCAATTTCTCTCTCCTCCTCTTCTTTGACCAAACTTTGATCGCTCATATCTCTCTCAGCCGAGCTCCAATTCTGACAATTTTGGTGTCGTTAGAAAGCTATCGACGACGTCTTTCCAATGGTGGTTTCAGATCACTCATCCGACCATCCACGAAGACGCAGCGACGCAAAACCTGTCACACCTTCCGGCTGACGATCTCCCATTTCCAGCCACGACGAGACCCTAAACCACCAAATATCTCTTCTTCTCATCGAGCTAGACCTCATGGTATCCTTCCCTTGGCTCAAAAACCAACCAAAAAGCCATCACTTTGAGTTTTTTACTGAGTTGTGAGTAGTGGGCGAAATTTTGTAGTTGTAGTAAAAAAATCCTGTGAAAGCTAGGTAGTAACATATTTAGACTCTTACAGTTGTAGCTACTCCAATCAAAATGAGAATTTCCAGATGCTTTTAAGTAGAGGTGCATTTACTTTCCCTCTCCAATGTCACCCAACTTTTAAGATTTCAATTGTTCAATGCTTTTTACTTGTTCTTTTGTTTTATTTGTTTGTTTGTGTGATTGTTTATGAAAAAGAAGATGTTCACGAAGTCCATCAACATTTTGCACTAGTTCTACGGTAATTCAATTGATTTGCACGACTGACCGATGACAAAGTAAAACATGAAGGTCATATCGACAACTTACATAAATAGAACACACACGAAATTAATAAGTAAGAGAAACTTGAAGAGATTGGATTAGATAATGATTCAATCTTAAATCCTACTAGAGAAAATTGTGGCCTTGTGTAAAAGAGCACTAAATAAATTAGGAAAAGTTGAAAGATTAAGAATATTATAATATGTAAAATTATCAATATTTAAAATCTTAAAATTCTAAATTTATAAACTCGTTGTCCATCTATATTTATAAGTTATAGATTAAAATTTAAAAACATGCCGTGGTGGGTTATAGCCACATACAATAATTTTTTAAGAGTTGATTATTTCTCAAATAAAGAGGTCGTTAATTAAATGTATTATTTGTACAACAAGCTTCTCTTGAAAGAAAAGATGTGAGTTATTAAAAAAGTAAATTACTCTAGAGTCCATTTTACAGCCGAATAAACTAAGCCACCTAATTTGTCACAAAAAGTGGAAAACGTATCTGTCCACCCTAGCGAGAGCCTTTTTAACCCTTGCTTCATGCTAGGGCTTCTTCAACCCTAATCGCGACATCTATTCTAGGGCTTCTCTCCACAGCAGATCTTAGTGGCCAGATTCTACATTTCAGTCCATAGTCCCTACCTCTCTTGTGTCTGCATCTTTGATCCAACGATGCAAGAGGTTGAAACCTCTTTCACAAAAACCCTAAATATAACAGAAGATGAAGTTAAAACTCTACCGGCTGCCAAGGCTGGTGTTATAGGGATATTCTACACATGAGCCTGGTGGAGAGGGTGGTTACCTCCATGAATTTCAATCGACTTGCTTTCAAGAACACAATGCTCAAACTCTAGGTACCTTGGGGAAGGTTATGGTTAAGGAGCTTGGGGAAAATCTCTTTTTATTTACGTTCTCCTTTGATCGTGATAAAACAAGGGTGATTGATCAAGCGCCATGGACTTTTGATAATGCGCTGGTATTACTTGAGGAACCTGATAGGGCAATTGCACCAAATCTTATGCAACTCCATTATGCCGACTTTTGGGTACAATGCTTCAACATCCCATTGTTATTTATGACTGAAAAAACTGAAAGAGCTCATCAGAAATGGAATTGGGAAATGTATAGAAGTAGAGACTGGGATTGATTTAGATCTGGTGGGGAGCTTCCTGCGAGTCTGAGTCCAACTGGACATCAATCGCCTTCTCCCGAGACTAAAAAAACTGCTGCTGGCTGAGGGTGGGGTCGTCCTTGTGGAATTCCTATATGAACTATTGCTCGCATTCTGTCATGAATGTGGCTAGGTCAAGTGTGACTCTTTAGCTTGTAGCTGGATGACTGAGGAACAGAGAAACAAAATAGACAAGCCGTGGGGGAATTTTCTAAAGGCTAGGCTAGATTTTGGAAGACCAAACAAGGCTGGGACCTCAAGTGGCACAGCGAAGGGGGAGGAAGAGGATGTGGATGAGTTATTTTCTAAGGGACTTCTTGTGAAGTAATATCATGAACCTACAAAAAGGGTTCAAATTTCTGAGAGTGACACAAGGCCTGACTGAGGCATTGGCAGTAGGGAGAGCAACCTATTTGTTAGGATCAGTTAGATAGAATGGGAAAAACACAAGCTCAAACCAATAAAGAAATAGGCAAGAGAAAAAGGTAAATAAGGACACCAAGGATTTAACGTGGTTCGGCAGTGTGCCTACGTCCACGGGCAGCGATATCAAAATATCTCCACTATATTAAATAATGGGTACAGCGGAAAGATCTTACCAAGTCTATTTAACGTGGTTCGGCAATGTGCCTACGTCCACGGCCAGCGATATCAGAATAACTCCACTATATCAAATAATGGGTACAACGGAAAGATCTTACCAAGTCTAAGAACAAGACTTGATGAACACCTAGAGAGTACAAGAGGAATCACCACTTCTTCAAGCTATGAACACCTTGAAGGAAACACCAAAAGAAATACTTCACTTCTCTCACACTCTCTCTTTCTCTATACTCTCACTCCTCACTTTGAGTGGTAGTCGGAATGCAATTAGCTTGATTGCTTCAATTGCTTGATNAGAGACTCACAGTCTCACAGTCTCACAGACAATGTTCGTTACATAATCAGCGCGCTTCAACCCAAATAGCCATGGAGCATCGTAACCATGAGAATATACTATATATAAATATATATTAAAAGAAAATTCAACCTTACGTATTAACTACATGACACGTACTGGTGCAACCTTACGTATCAATTCAAGCAAATGTGCTTGAATTGATTCAGCCAGCAATATAATAATCGATCCAAATTACTTGCCATTAAGTAGCTAGCTAGCTAGGAACAGGGCATGTGTGAGTATGTAGGTATGTCTGCATTTTTGCACTCGTTCTGAAATTCCAGTACGATTCTTGTTCAATTTATCGACCATCTCAAGTCTCATGGTTATCTCTTTCTAGTTTTGAACTTAAAGTTCTATTGTTGTGATGGTTATACTACATATATATGCAAAAAGTAAAATCCTAATTTAACTTTTCTTATGTGCAAGTATATATAGTATTGCATTCGTTAGGCTTACTAGTTACGTACTACCTACTATGTGCATTTAACAGGGGAGATAAATATAATATAATATGTGCATGTCTCGCTGCCTGCGATCTGATCTCTGTTTGGCAATAAATGACATGTATAACATATGCTATATATAAATTGCAGGGTCCAGAAGCTGTACTCTTAGAATCACATTCTGGGTTGCTTTCCTTATTGGGTTATTAATTTTAAATTAAGTAGTTTAGGATCGGAGATCGAGATCCGATTGGACCCAAAGAGGAAAAGAGAGATTGAAGTATGAGAATGATGAGGAGCACATTATTAGAGTTTATTTGCTGTATTATTTTGGTATTTTTGTGCAGTAGCAGTAAGAGTACTAGTACTAGTAGAGGAGTGATGAGAGTGGAGGGTGTGAATTATAATGTAAATAAGGTAGAGCTAGCAGTAGCAGATGGGAATGTAAGTATAGCAGGAGTGCTTATGTTTGGAGATTCGATTGTGGATACAGGCAACAATAACTACAATCTCAAAACACCAGCTCGCTGCAATTTCCCTCCATATGGCAGGGATTTCCAGGGAGGATTTCCCACCGGACGATATTCCAATGGAAAAGTTCCCTCGGATTTCATAGGTTCATTCTCCATCATCAACTCTCTCTCTCTCTCTAATGTATTATCATAATTTACATATGGCTTTATCTAATTATAGCTGCTTCTCCTATTATGTAAATCTCTTTAGATTCTCTTTTTCGTTTTAGGTTAATGTGACAATCTAAAATGTGATACCTCCTTTATTATAGTTTGGGCTCTTGGGCTATGTGGCTGAAACTTAAATTCGACAGTATGGGCCATCCATCGTTCTTAAAGCCCATGATTTGATTGGGCCTATCTGGGCCTCAATAGTAGATTAATTAAGTTTAAATTGTTTAATACAGTGGAGGAATTGGGCATTAAAGAGCTGTTACCAGCCTATTTGGATCCAAACCTACAACCCAATGATCTCCTCACGGGTGTTAGCTTCGCTGTTGGTGGCACCGGATATGACCCTTTGACATCAAAAGTTGTGGTAACACCACTTGTATATATATTCATGCGTTGATTAATTCCGTTCAGAATCAACTTCAATTTTATTTATTTGTTCTGAATTTTTAAACTGCAGGCAGTTACACCACTAACCGATCAATTGGGTCAGTTTGAAGAATACATAGGAAAGCTGAAAGGAATTGTGGGAGAACAGAGAGCAAACTTCATCGTAGCCAACAGTCTGATTTTTGTGGTAGCAAGCAGCAACGATATTGCCAACACCTATTTTGTTAGCGGCGCTAGGAAATTGGAGTATGACATTCCTTCTTACACTGACCTCATGCTCAGCTACTCTTCTGATTTCATTAAGGTACAAGCTAATTTACAAATTATTTAAAAATTAAAATTGTATAAACAAATTCATGAATTAAATAATATTTTTAATTAAATTTTTCCTTTTTTTGAAGCAATTGTATGCATTGGGGGCACGAAGAATTGGTGTTTTTAGTGCACCCCCTATTGGATGTTTGCCATCGCAAAGGACTTTGGAAGGAGACATACTAAGAGATTGTGCAGAGAAACCCAACGAAGCAGCCATGTTGTTCAACTCAAAACTCTCTGCTGAGCTGGACAACCTCAGCGAAGACCTACCCAATTCAAGGCTGGTCTATGTTGACATTTACAACCCATTACTTGATATCATCCAAAATCCTACTAATTACGGTAATCAAGTTAATTACCCTTTATTTTAATCTTATTCTACAGGTCGAATGTCCTTAAAAGTACATTTATATAACTACTAATTTTGCGGTATCAGGTTTTGAAATTGCGAATAAAGGGTGTTGCGGTAGTGGGAAGCTGGAGGTATCAATACTATGCAATCAATTTGAGCCCGAGACGTGTACAGATGACTCTGGTTATGTGTTTTGGGACAGCTACCATCCCACAGAAGCCGCATACAAAATCATAGTCCATGAACTCATTAGTAAATATCTCAACCGCTTGGTTTGACTTTAAGAGAATGAAATCGTGGATGCCTCTAAGTAAGGGCATATGATTCATTTGAGCATTTAATTAATTTTGTAATTGAAAGTGAAAGCTAATTATTACACAGATCCTTTTTTTCGTTAAGTTTCAAATTCAAAGACACCAGGTATATATACAGCTATTACTCAATAATATAATTAACGTAACAATGCATTATGCATGTTTAATTAACGTAACAATGCATTATGCATGTTTAATTAATAGATAACAGAGTGGTGGGTGTGGGAGATGAATCTATGACTTATGACTCGACAGTGTCAACCACTCTAATTAATCAAAATGGACTTGACGTACAGCAGATCGATGCAATCATATTTCCCATCTCATAAATATAACAACTGTTTTTAAACTTTTCTGTGCGGGCATACTTGATCTCAATTTCGCCGAAATTATCGTTTTTTAGGGGGTCCGAAACGAAATGCTATTATCGTATGATTTTCGTCAAAATTTCGACAATTTCGGCGAAATTTCGAAATTTGGTATAAACCCTAAAAATCAAAATCAAAATTACACAAAATTGACAATTCAAATCTTAGGGGAATAAAAGCCCATAGCGAGAGAAGGAAAACCCACAAAAAAAATGAATGATTAGAGCTCGGAGGTGGCCGGAATTAGCCAAAACAGCCGGCAGAGGGAGGCCGCAATTTCTGGCGTGGGGAGGCCGGCTGGGCTGGGTGACAGCTGGGTTGTGTTAGCGCCGTCTTGGGGAGTCCACCGGTAGTCTTGGATTGCCGAAAGGTGGCTGGCAATGGAGAGCTCTAGCTGGGCAGATGCGTCACAGGGAGAAAGGTGAGGGAGGAAAGGAAAATAGCTGAAGGAGGAAGATGGGAACGGGGAAGAAGAAAGAGAAAGTAAAAAAAAATGTGGGGGGCAGTGCATGCACAGTAAAAAGGGCTAGTGGTGGGACCAAAAATAATTAAATATTGTATTAATATAAGAACCTTGATTAGTTCAAACAATGGGACCATCAATGGGCCCGTACTGTGCATGCATCAAACTAGTCAATTTGAGAACCAATTAACCATTGTATTTAAGCTTGATGGCATGCTGATCACTTGGTGATGGAGTTTTAAAAAATTAATTGTGATATATGATCATCATATGACTACTTAATTAATTTGGTGGTTGTCTACATAAATATGTATGTCAAATTATGTTACAACTTGGTGATATGATCATCACATGACTACTTAATTAATTTGGAGTTTTTATTACATGTTTGAAGTTTTAGAATACTTATTTAATATTGTAGTATAATTTGTAAATTTGAGATGTTATTTATGTAATTATTAATTAGTGTAACATTTTTTTAACTACCTTCAGTGTGCATTATATTCCTTATATCACATAAAACCTACAATATAATTTAATTCCTTTAATATTTTTTATAAATATAGTATATAATATGTTAAATAAGCATATGATAAAGTTTCATTTAAAATTTCTGACATTTAATAGCAATTTCCGTCGTTTTTGCCTAAACCCTAGCGAAATCGAAATTCGGTCGAAATTTCCATCGAAATTTCTATCGAAATTTCCATCGAAATCGAAATTACATTCCTTGCTTGATCTTAAACACAATTAATTTAATTAATTTTAAGTTTTTAAACTTTTCTGTGCGGGCATACTTGATCTTAAACACAATTAATTTAATTAATTTTAACAATTAACTGCTTCAGTTGGATTATAATAAGCACTTGTCACATTTTTCAGTAAGTAATAATTTTAGCAATGAAAAATTTTGCCTAATTTCTAGATCGGGGCCTTAAATTAATTGGTTTTATTTAATTTATATTGGAAGGTAGACCTTAGTGATCAATTATATATGTACCTAAGTTGGCTTATCCTTGAGCATGTTCTGAGTTAGTGGAGAAACCAAATGAAGTATGGAGGTGTATAAATATATATGCTAGCTGACTGTTACATCTTAATCTGCATAAAATTGAAATTGTAGCTATATCAATAAGTGAGCCATTGATTTTATGAACTTCCCAACTGTATCAACCATATATATATATATATAAAAAAGATCCGACCCAACAAACTTGCATATCAAGTAGTTAAGAGCCAGTGAGGTGGGACTACCGACCCACACCCTTTTTGTGTAGGCCGACAATGTGCCTAACAATACGCATGAGACGTGCAAGATAAGCTCTTCAAAACTTGTTCGTGTAACCAGTACATTAGATTAATTAAACGTGTAAGACAATAGATTTTGAAAGATGGCATAACCAAGGCAAATTGAGCTTTCTGCTCTTCTTATACGTTGTTTTTGTTTTCATTCTATCAATATATTAATTGTAAAATTTTTTTTTTTTGAAATTTGCTTATATATATGCCTCTGATTATGTAATTATGTCCTTGCACGTCGCTCCACAAAATGCAGAAACATATTTTATTATTTTATTGATATTAATCTAAAAAATACATATATAATTTATTTTTTTATTACAGCAAAGAAGAGAGATGGTTCGAACCTACAAGCATGTGTGGAAAAAACTTTTGTACTGGACCAAACCAACCCTAATTCGTATATATATATACATACAGCTAGCCTGTTTGATTTGCGGATTGGAAAGTTGAGAATGATTCTCATACATTATAATTAATTGTTTTACCTTATCTAGCTAGCTAGCTAGCTACTGTGAGAGAGAGAGAAGCAATTGCAACTATTACCCATAAATATTTATTGCTTGTTGCACAAAGTTAGAACAGCTAAATCTGTCACGATATCGCTCTCTCTCTCTCTCTCGATCTCTTCTGGTTGTCTGTTTGTGAATACTTGTGTAATAAATGGCCTCAATCAAGACTGGAGGGATTGATTCCCTATTTCCCTTAATTTCATACATAACTTGAAATGAGAGCTAGGTATATAAATGCACGGAAAGCCATGCAGACAAGACCCACAACATAATTCTGATCAGGTACTGATCTATAGCTACCTGGTTTGTTTCCTATCCTTTGATTATTTTGCTTATTCTGGAATTGGGTATTAATATATTAATTGGATTAATGCATGCAGGAGCAATGTGTAGTCCCAAGGTGACCACATCCACCACAATAATATTGTTTTTTGTTTCTTACATCTATAATATTATCACAGCTGAGGCGGCAGTTACAAAAATCAAGCTACCAGCGAATGTAAGTGTTCCTGCAGTGATTGTATTCGGAGATTCGATAGTTGATACCGGCAACAACAACAACAATCTCAAAACATTTGCCAGGTGCAATTTCCTTCCTTATGGCAAAGACTTCAAGGGAGGAATCCCTACTGGTCGATTTTCCAATGGCAAGGTTCCCTCCGACCTCATTGGTACTTCTCATCAATTCAACCTATATATCTATCCCTCCTTCTCTCTCTCTCACAAACACACACTTAAATTACATCATATATGATTATAGTTGCAGATGTTAAGTACGTACTTCTGGAACTCATCAACTCCAACTGATATAACCCGATCGACTCTTTCTATATTAATAACGATCAAGCTTACTTATTTATATTAGGATTAAGAGTGCTTTTGTACTTATTTTTTCCACTGTCATCAATATGAATTCTAAAAGTGAAATTAAAGTTATAATACACAATTTTAATATTAGATTTAAAGTCGTCACTAGATCAAATAGTTATTAACACATAATTTTGTTGTTAGATGATTTTGTAGAAATATTAATCCAGATTGTGTTGGCTCCATTCTTGGAGGTGATTTATGAGGTATAACTTGGCTTTGCGCCCTTTGTTCTCTTTTTGATTAGTTTGGGCTATTACGGATCCATTCAAAACCAATTCCATTTTCTGACTGGGATTCCCGTTGTCGACCTTAAAGCGGCTGATCGGGAATTTAGTTAGTTAGATTGATTGATCTAAGATCGACAGATAGGTAGATATTAGGTAGATGGTTAGATAGCCTTATTAATAGCACTCACATGACAAAAGAAAGTGGCTTCACTAGTTTTGCCCTTCTCCCTCTCCCCCTGCTTTCTCTCTTCACTGCAACCTCTTTAATTAGTTTGTGATCGATATCAATTCACGACCATCACACTAGCTAGCTAGCTAGTATTTCATACATTCATGAAATGATTTATGATTAATAAGCACTATTCGAGAGGTAAGTTCAAACACTTTTCAATGGAATACTCGAGTACTATTCGATGGTTTATAAAATCCAAGGAAAAAGCTAATTAAAAACTTTTAAATAGAACAAATAGTAACTATTTTTTCAAATTTAATTTCGAATCTTCTTATTATTGCTGAAAGGTCCCACATTAAGTCATTTTTCCTGAGTCAGAGAGCAACAGAGTTAAATTCAAAGACAAAGTATTGAGATTTGAGACGATACTAATTAATGCCGAAAAGTTGGAACTCTTGAATTCGATCGGCACTGTGGTCCTTAATTTGATGAATGTTTTTTTTGTTTTTTCCTTTATATATTCTATATATAGTGGAAGCACTGGGAATTAAAGAGCTTTTGCCAGCGTATTTGGATCCAACCCTACAGCCCAGTGATCTCCTTACTGGTGTTAACATAGCCGTTGGTGGCGCTGGTTATGACCCTTTGACATCACAAATCGCGGTATATGTACAAAATTAACCTAGCGTTAATTCTTAATACATTAATAATACTCTCTGTTTATTACTTATTTATTATTTTCGAAAAAATGATTGAATATATATTTAGGGAGTTGCATCACTATCGGACCAAATGCAGTACTTCAAAGAGTACATAGGAAAGGTGAAAGGACTTGTTGGAGAAGAGAGAGCAAACTTCATCGTATCAAACAGTGTGATATTTGTGGTAGCTGGCAGTAACGATATTTCTAATACATATTTCCTTAGCGGTATTCGCAAATTGCACTTTGATGTTCCTTCTTACACTGACTTTATGCTCAACCATGCTTCAAGTTTCATCAAGGTACCTTCATTTTCAACTAAGAAACTACCTAATTATATATCTAACTAATATTTTATTTATTTAATTAGCAAATTATATTATATGTAGGAATTATATGGATTGGGTGTACGAAGAATAGGTGTTCTGAGTGCACCGCCTATTGGATGTGTGCCATCTCAACGAACGGTGGGAGGAGGCATAGAAAGAGGTTGTGCAGAGAATCAAAACCAAGCATCGGAGCTGTTCAATTCCAAACTCTCTGTAGAGATGGATGGTCTTAACAAAAACCTGCCCAACTCAAGGCTGGTCTATCTTGACATCTACAACCCACTACTTGATCTCATCAGAAACCCCCATAAATACGGTAATGATTATATTAATAATGAATTAATTACCCTCACTTTTATCAATATTTATTATTTTTTCAATTTGGTTTCAAGTTAACTTAAAGAAATATGAATATGATGATCGATGCAGGGTTTGAAGTTGCGAATATAGGGTGTTGTGGCAGTGGCCTAATTGAAGTAACAAAACTGTGCAACCAGTATGAGCATACCTGCAGAGACGACTCTAAGTATGTATTTTGGGACAGCTACCATCCTACACAAACCGCATACAACATCATTGTGCAGCAGATTCTAAACAAATATGTCAACCGCTTCTATTGAGTCGTCGACTGAGACAATTACGTACTACTCATTAAGCTCAATTTATTTCCCAATTCGATCAATCATCCAGTTCCACTCAATTAATAAAACAGCTCTTGCAAACTCCCATTCATGTAAATCGGACCCTTTTTTAACATTTATAATTTATTTGCTAGTTCTACCCTCTAAATTTATCCCTAGGGTTCTCATTTGACAAATAGTGTTAAGCTATTGATTTTATAGTTTGCAAAATGTTGACAGCTTGCAGTTTTACCCCCCTATAAATAAAATTAATCTGGTAAATCAATTAATCTCATCACATCAGTACCGACATAATTAAACACCACGTATTTTTATCTTATTAATCTTTTATGTCACTCTGTGGCATAATTAATCTTAAGCACTTAATTACCAAAAAAAGGCATTGCCTAATTTCTAAAATGGGAGCATTAAATGCAGATTGCAGAGACACACGTACCACACATGCCTAATTGCATATATGCTAGGTGGCTGGTGCAAGGACATTAATGATATATGCATAAATTTGATAGATAGCGAGCTAGTGAGCCATTCATTTTATCAACTTTCCAACTGTATCTACTATCAAGAGACCCGACCCAACAGACTTCCACATCTAGTAATAAAGAGGCAGTGGTCACCGGTTTACGTACGTTTAATTTTATCCTCTTTAATTGATTACGACTACCGACCATCCTTCTTTTGAGGCCAGCTAGGAACATCCTTAATTAACAATAACAATATTACGTATTGTTAAACATGCATGATAAAGTATAATTTGTGAGACATATATTTTATATTGTAATTCGATGATCAAAATTGTTTAATTTATAAGCTTTTATGTAAGGATTAACATTGCAAAAAATTAAACAAATTAAAAATTGATTAACTATTTGATAAAAGGATCATCATTTTTAATGTTTATGTAATTACTACTTTCATCTATTTATTCTATCACAATTAGATGTTTTATGATTCTTGATTTATCTAAATTTTTGTAAAAATGATCATTACATAGAAATTTAGAAAATAAATAACTTTAACCTTCGAATTAAAATACAAAATATGTCTTAGTGGCCATAACCCACACCCACAACCCCCAACCCCAACTTTTGATTGATATTGTTCTATGACATATATATTGTACGTCTTTCTTAAATTAATTTATAGCTAGGGAGAGACAGATCGGGACAGACAAAGCCACCTATAATTACCTATATATATTTATTGCATGAATATATGTTCACAACTCAATTCTGATAAGTTTCATCGTCCCTTTTCAGCAGGAGCAATGTGTAGTCCCAACGTGAGGCTGAGGCAGAGGCAGAGGCAGCTGAGGCAGTACTCATATAATTGGTTGACCACATACACATACACATCCACATCCACATCCACAACTACATGTACATCCAGATCCAGGTCCACATCCACCAGAATATTAATAATGTTGTTCGTTTCTAGTTATGTTAATTATATTTCGGAAGCGGCAGCTGCAAGGATGAAGTTGCCGGGGAATGTAAGTGTTCCTGCAGTGATTGTATTCGGAGATTCGATAGTTGATACTGGCAACAACAACAACAATCTCAAAACACTTGCCAGATGCAATTTCCTTCCTTATGGCAAAGACTTCATGGGAGGAATCCCTACTGGTCGATTTTCCAATGGCAAGGTTCCCTCCGACCTCATTGGTACGTACCTACCTCTCTCTTTTAATTTCTCTTAATTAATTACATCTTATAGTGTTTGTTTGGGCTTGTGTCGTCCTTAATTTAATGAATGTCTGTGCTTTTCTTTTGTTTTTTAATCTTAAAGTGGAAGGATATGGAGTTAAGGAGGTGTTGCCAGCCTATTTGGATCCAACTCTACAGCCCACAGATCTCCTTACTGGTGTTAACTTTGCTGCTGGTGGCGCTGGTTTTGACCCTTTGACAGCACAACTCGCGGTATACGCCCTATATACATGCATTAATTCTCAACTCTTCCGACCAAAAAATTAAGAACATTCATTCTTAACTCATAATTCTTATTAGTTTATTATTTTTGATAAAATTAATTAATATATAGGGAGAAGTTGCATCACTATCAGACCAATTGCAACAGTTCAAAGAGTACATAGGAAAGCTGAAAGCACTTGTTGGAGAAGAGAAAACAAAGTTTATCATATCAAATTGTGTCATTTTTGTTGTAGCAGGCACCAACGATATTTCTAATACCTATTTCCTTAGTGGTATTCGAAAATTGGACTTCGATGTTTCTTCTTACACTGACTTTGTGCTCAACTATGCTTCTGTTTTCGTCAAGGTAACTTCAACGTTCTTATAAACCAATGTTTTATTTATTATAAATATAAATATATTTGATTCCGTTTAGCAAATTACATATGTTTATATTGTTACACAGGGATTATATGAATTGGGTGCACGAAGAATAGGTGTTCTCAGTGTACCTCCTATTGGATGTGTGCCATCTCAACGAACGTTGGGAGGAGGCACAGAAAGAAAATGTGCAGAGAATCAAAACAAAGCAGTCCAGTTGTTCAATTCCAAACTCTCTGTAGAGATGGATGGCCTTATCAAAAACTTGCCCAACTCAAGGGTGGTCTATATTGACATCTACAACCCACTACTCGATATCATCATGAACCCCAATAAATACGGTAATTAAATAGATTTTTTTATTTTTTCAATTTGTTTTGCAATATATAACTTGAAAGAAATTAATATGAATATGATGATCATTCAAACCAATTTGCAGGGTTTGAAGTTGGAAATAAAGGGTGTTGTGGTAGTGGGCTAATTGAAGTAACAAAACTGTGCAACCAGTATGAACATACCTGCAGAGATGACTCTAAGTATGTTTTCTGGGACAGCTACCATCCTACAGAAAGCGCATACAACATCATTGTGCAGCAGGTGCTAGACAGATATGGCAACCGCTTCTTCTGAGAGATTGAGACTGAGATTCATTCACTATCCCCTATCCAAAGTTGGTTTATTGGTTTAGAATCTCCTGCACAATATATCCTCAGTTAATTCCCATCAGTTAATACAACCCTGCAAATTTCTGGCCGGCCTTCATGTAAATCGGGCAGTTTTTTAAATGTAAAATTTATTTGATAGCTGGCTAGCTCTATAGCCTCTAGATTTATTCCGAGGGTTCTCATTTGGCAAATTTTATGCTATTTAATTTATAGTTTGCATTTGGCAACCTGTTTTAGTGTTTTATATATGAAACTTCTATAAAATCTGGTGATTTTCTCTCACCATAATATTGTTTGCTAGCTATATGAAACAAGCAAATCAAACATATCAAAGAAGAAGTTCTTCATAGCTTCTTGAATAAGCACTATAGTTGTGGCTATGAGGTTTAATTGATTTTAAAAAATTACAAGAAAACAAATATTTAGATGCATCAATCTGTCTATTTATTTAGATAAATATATACGATAGAGCTAATATATATGCACGCTATATATACTAGTTGATATCGATAGTAGCATCAAATTAAAGAAGCTATTAATGTGTTGTTGATGCAAAAATTTACTTAGACCTTCACACACAACTTAAGTGAGGGTCTTTGCTGAGATGGTGAGTTGAACGGCCGAGTGGACGATACGAGCGTGTTGACTGGATCTTTCTGGACTTCTTCCTACAAGACAATCAGTAAGAGAGCACCGGTGTAGTACCAGCCAAAGGTACTTCGATGATAAAGTCAGAAAGGTATGAATGAAGGAAATGCAAGTGTGGCTGAAGAACACAGCAAGAACTTGGGAGGAAGATGAAGGAAAAGAGGTCAGATTTCTGGGTAGAATTCTTTAGAGCTTTGGCTAGTTTTTCTTAAAATTGTCTCTGTCCCTCTACCTTGAAAACATGCTTTTATTTATAGGCAAAGGGATTAGGATATTTCAGCTGATTAGTAGGTGTCATCATGGCTGATCATAGGTTTTAGAGGCTATGCTTGCAGAACAGGCTGGATTACTAACAGATTTCTCATTTAATGCAGGAGGGATGGCTACAGAAGGGCTGGAAGTCGCATGCATTTAATGGAAAGTAAGGCAGAGTGGGTAAGCCATAAATGCAAAACATAAAGGTATCTTCGGAGTGTCAGGTGCAATAACTACCATCTGGGTTCATGCTCGGCTTGGAAGAGGATGAGTCGAGAATGACCAGTCCAATCCGAACGAGGCTTCCAGAGGTGGTCGACCCGCATGGGCGTTTAGTTCTTCCAAGTAGTGCTCGGATCGGCGAAGCGGTTGATTCCGATCTGAACACAGAGAAGATGAAATAACGATCGAATAGGCCGTTAGTTGAAATAGTACATTCGGACACACTCCGATCCGAACAAAGCATCCGATTCGAATAACAGGTGAGTTGCAAACCTTGCCTCTGGCAATGGCCTCTGATACAATCAGTTCGGATCAAATCAGGTAACATGATCCGATCCGTAGGAGTTGTGTTGATGGGCCGTTGATCGGGGGCCGCGAGACGGAAGTCGAATCCGAAATCCCACGTGGTCACTGGTCAGAGACATCAACCGTTGACTCGAGTGGGGGTGTTATCCCCAAACATGTGTTTTTGAAGCAATCGAGAAACGATGATTTTGTAAGCCCTTTCCGTGGGATGAGTTGAATCCCAAAACACATATGTAGATGCATTTGTACATGTGAAGGAAACATAGCCGTTTTCTGCAAAGACCAAATCATAATATGACCGGACAGAAACATTTGAGCACATCCTTCTACGCAGTTGATCAATGTCAAAGTGACACACCTGAGTTGTTAGCCTTTTTGAGGCAGATTGTTTGGGCTTTGAGAAGCCCAGAGTTGTTCCTAATTAGTTTGTGTTGTTTGGGCTTTGAAATAGTTAATTGTTACTTGTTTGGGCCTTGGCCCACTTCACAAAAACAAAAACGAAAAAAGACATAGGAAGCAGAAACCAGAAACCAGTGTTGTTCCTAATTGGTTTGTGTTGCATGCAGAAAGCAGATCCACAGAGAAATTTGTGCATATTGAGGGTGATATATGCTTGGGGTTCCTGATGATCCAATAGAATAGGAGTCAATTGAAATTCATGTATAAGATTCAAATCAATAATCAAGAAAAAAGAGGTGATCTCTTTGGTGTATTTTTAGACTGTTATGAAACATAGCCGTTTTCTGTTAAATCAAACTATAATATGACCAGAAAATAAATGCAAACGTATTGTATGTGAGATAATTTAAAAGTTCCGTATACGAAATTGATCAAGTCAAAGTCACACAACTGGCGTGCACATTGCATATATGATGAGTACGTTTTCTTCCATCTTCGATTTCTTAACTTCATTCATAAGCATATCCGATATCTGAAAGTTATCGATTTGCAATGAAGACCAAATTTTTGTTTTTGGTAATTGTTTGTGACGTTCTAGTACAATATTATGTGATATTCTCTGCTGCCCTGCAAGGTAATGTAAAGCTACCAACGAATGTAACAATTCCAGCTGTGTTTATGTTTGGAGATTCGATAGTTGATACAGGCAACAATAACAACCTTAAAACGCTTGTTAAAAGCAATTTCGCCCCTTATGGCAAGGATTTTATGGGAGGAATACCTACTGGAAGGTTTAGCAATGGCAAGGTTCCTTCAGACCTCGTTGGTATATATATTTACTCATAATTATATAATGCAAATGATTATCGTAAATATTTCCTGCCCTCTATATAATAATATTGTTAGTTTGTTACCGCCTACTGCGATCTATATATGTATACCATTAATTTTGGATACATAGACATGCATATGTCAAAAAAAAAAAAAATTCGATCTCTGAACATGTTTTGTGATTAATTGCTTTAGTGGAGAAACTGGGAATCAAAGACCATTTGCCGGCGTATCTTGATCCAAATCTGCAAGCCAAGGACTTGCTTACTGGTGTAAACTTTGCTTCAGGTGGGTCAGGATTTGATCCATTGACATCTAAGCTAGCGGTACGTATAAGAGTTCGTATATATCATACATATACGTAAGTACAAGTCCAAATTAATTACTTGGATTCTGATCGACTTTCTTCTTGATCATGATTACTTCATTCTTAATTATTGTACTTAGTATAGTACTAAAACAATTAAAATAATGGATGAATCAGTTCGCTATACCATTATCGGGTCAAATAGAACTGTTCAAAGAATACACAGAGAAGCTGAAAATGTATGTTGGAGAAGAGAGAGCAAGCAGCATTATAAGCAACAGCATATTCATGGTGTGCACTGGCAGTGACGACATTGCGAATACCTACTTTCATACACCTGCACGTTTCTGGCAATATACAATTGATCAATACACCGATCTCATGGTCACCGAGGCATCAGACTTTGTGCAGGTAATTAATTCAGTATGTATAATTCATTAATTATTAACTTAATTAATTAAAACTAGACCAATTACAAATAAATTAATAAATATTTTCAATATTACAAATGATTCAAATTTCATTTTAGTACCAAAAAAAATAATAATAATGATAAATCAATAAAAAAATATTTTTTTTATTATAAGGAGGAGAGAGAGTTCGAACTCGAGTGTACGTGTAGAGACTAGAGAAAAGTTTTTGTTCTTTATCAACCCCAATTCACAATCAATAAACATACATTAGTATGCAAATTTGATTTTTATTAAGTTTGTGTTAATTTGATTATACATACACTGCAACTTACTTAGGGCAACTTTATAACTCTAAACCTCATTTTTATACCATAAACCAAATTAATGGCAATGTTGTAGTTTTATATTCATAACTCATAAGTAATGAAAAAAACAAAATAGACAAACTGGTATTTTCTAATGCATCAAAATACATAACATTATTTTAAAAGGTGACTAAAGTGAGATAAAATTTTAAAAGGTATATTAACCTTTATGGGAAAAAAAACTGTACATTGACCATTATTTAATATTTAAATATGTTATTAATTTAAATGTAATTTTTTATTAAAACTGATTATATTTGTTTAAATTAATTAAAGAAATCATATGCATTGGGGGCACGGAGGATAGGCATTGTGAGTGTGCCACCAGTTGGATGTTTGCCATCCCAGATAACTTTAGGAGGAGGAGGAGGAGGTCCAGAAAGAGAGTGTGCCGAGATATTGAATGAAGGAGTAGAGCTTTTCAATTCCAAGGTATCAACGGAGGTGGATTACCTAAAAAATCAACTATCCCATGCCAGAGTGGTCTACATGGATGCCTACACCCCTTTCCTAGATATCGTCCTAAATTACAAACAAAAATATGGTAATTAATTAACTATTTATTTATATGTAGCAAATAAACTATCTGATCCATTTTCATATCTATATATGCAATTAATGCAGGATTTGAAGTAGCAAATAGAGGGTGCTGTGGTACAGGCTTGATAGAGGTTGCGTTTCTTTGTAATCGATGGTCTCCTAGCACATGTCAAAATGCGTCAAGTTTTGTATTTTGGGACAGTTATCATCCCACTGAAAAAGCATACAGATTCCTTGTTCATCAAATGCTTCAAAACAATATTAACTCCTTCTTCTGAAGCAGTTATAATCAGCCCTACTTTGCATGAATCAACAATGGTGATTGTCATCTGAAAACAGTATATGTGGCTCTTCTTCAATCCTAACATAAATTAACGTGCTACATATCTCGCTCCCTCAGCATGCCAAGACTCATTTGATTCAATTCATAAATAATCAATTCAGTCAACTATATTTATAATTATTATAATTGTCTAAGCTAGTTATCCAAAATTATATTATCATTTATTAATACAGCAATGTTTGGTAAAAACAATAATTGTTGTAACTGTCTAACTTTAATTAAAGCTGCATTACAAGATGATGAAAAACGAAATGCCCGAAGTGTGACAAATTGATCTACTGTTGATGAATGATCACATGTTTTGATCCTTGGCAAAAAATAAATGATTGCATTGGATGGAATTAGTATTCAATTTAAATTTAGATGAAATTTAAAAGATTTTAGAAATTTAGGTGTATTTAATTAAGATTTTCAAAAATCTAATGAAAGTTAGTGGTATTTATGGTATTTAAAAAGTCTATAATTTTGACGCAATTCATGGAATTCAGTGAATTTTGGGTCTATACCAACATAGCCTAAGCCCAGGCCCTATTACAGATTGGGCTGGGCTTGTTGTAATGTTCGGGGCATGTGGCATAACCAATGTTTGCCGGCTTGCCGCTCTCGAGTGTAGTCTGGAGTTTGAAATCCAACTCGAAGCGCCTGAAACTCAATTGTTAATTTGTTTATATAAATCCATCCCCGCAATCACTCCCAAGTCCCAGGTTACAATCCTGGTTCCTTCCTCTCTGGCTCACTGGCTGTTGATAGGGTTCTAAAATGGAACCCATAACTTTTGTAGTCGACAAATTTAGAGGTTTGGCCAAATCGACCCAAGACCTCGTCGACGGCTTTATTCATGGGCGTCCTCAATCTTCAGCTCGCCGACATCCGGTATTTCCATATGGCTTTCTTTCTTTATTATCTTGTAGTGATTATATAAATGTTTTCACTTTTCTTAATTCCTCTTGATTTTGCCCTATTTTTGCTTCAAAAGAAGAAATAAAAAGACGTTTATCAACCTAAGCTTTAAAGGTGAATGCAAAAAAGACATGCCAGATTTGTATAGACTATACAAAGTTTACTGGGTATCTTTGGTTTAGTCAGATTTAATTGACTGCCATTTACCAACGTAAGCTGTCAGTAATTTCACCCTTGAGTAAGAGATTGTGGGTACTTAATCAGCTTAGTGAATCACCTACAATTTGAGATTTGGACAAGGGTTGTGTCTCGTTGATAATTACAGTAGCAATAAGCTATTTGATGAGGTTTTTCAAGTTACAATTCTTATACAATATGAAATTTTCAGATTGAAATATTAAAGCGGCTGCAACGAGAAGTATTTTCAGATTTGATGAAACTCAGGGATAGGCAAGACAAGGTTGAGAGAATGGTTTCCTTGTATGGAACTTCCAAAGGGAGTCTGTTCCAAGAAGGCAGCACCCTTGTAGGGGGAGAGGTTGATCTCTTGGGGGCTTTATTATTGATGCATAATGGCGATGACGTTCATCACAACTCTGATGCTCTTAGTCGAGCAGGAATGAGAACTGGGATTGATTCAAGGTTCACTTTTGAAACAACTGTTCGGCAGAATGATAAGCTTGTGGCAGAGTTTTTGGCCAGTCAAAAGCGCAAGCATAATCTTTCTGATCTCTCAGAATGCCCACTTTCTCTAGCAAAAGTGTTCTATATGGCAAATGTTAGCAACTGGTTTTCTGCAATTGCAATCCCAGTTGGAGCTCACTGCAGGGATGTTGCGGTTCTTACAAATCCTTCCCACCAGGTATTGCTCGCATTAATGTCAATGCTTGCCTAGATTGCTTTCCTGTATTCCTTTTTCTTTTAATTTTGACAAGACCTGTATGCATTCGTGGAAGTTGGAGTGGCATTTGGCCTAACGATTATGTTTAAATTACTTTGGGGACATTTAGGCTTGAAAAGTATGCATTTTGCTTTCACAACGTGTGGACCAATTGGTGTTGAAAAGTAGAATGTTCTGGTGGATAAAATAAACAGCTCATTAGAGTTAGCATATCATTGTGAAAGAGTGTTATTTCTGTTGTGGTTTTTTAGTTTCTTTGATTGACTAATATCAACCATATCATTATGGATGCTGCACACTTTATTGTTACCAACTTCGTTTTATTTAGTACGAAGTATGCTTGCACGCAACAATGCATTTTGGCCTTGTGTGTGTTCTCATTGAAATTTACTGGAATTGGCAATCAGTTTCCTGGTGGGTTTCAGCAAATCAGATTTTTTTTTTTTTTTTTCTGGCAGGGAAAGGGCCTAACTGATCTTTCATCATACGGACCACCTCTTCTAAATCAGCATAATGGCAGTGCAATTGCGTTAATGGTGAAAAAATCAAACGTTGTTGGTTCATTGGCTCAGTTTGTTTCTGGACTGGAAATGCAAGTGGGTTCTGGTAGCCTTGGGCGCTGCTTGAGCACTTTTGGGCAAGTAGTCTGCCAACTTCCTGCAAGAACAAAGCTCTCACTTCTGGGTCTTCACCAAACGCACCAATTCTCAAGTGAACATGTCTATCATGGAGCTCTTACCATTCCATTAGGCAGTTTGAGACATGATGGATTCCCTGAGACAATAGTTGAAGCATCTGCTCCACCCTTGAGAACAAACGCACAGGAAAATGTGTCAACAGGATCAATTGCTCTGATGTTGGAATCAGAAGTTGATGAGACAACAAAGATTGGGGGTTGGATTGAAATAAAGCAATCAAATCCCAGTCATTTACAATGGGCTGTGACTGTGTCCGATGATTCTGAAGATGCAGTTGGATGGGGAATAAGTTTAAGTGGGATACGTGGAGGTCCCAGAAGTTGCGACCATTTTCAGATTGAATCCTACATGAAATTGAACTTAGGTAAGAAATTCAGTGTAAAGCCAGGGATTGTACATATAATGGATGGGAATGCCAGAATGACTGCCCTCGTGCTTCGGTCTAACTGGTCCCTCTGATTGCCAAAACGATGACCGTTCTGTTAGGCCCAAACTCCATAATACTCATTCCGTCTTATGATCAATTTGTAGTTGTCTTAGTCTTGATTTTATCTTTTATCATTTCTTCTGATGGCCACTTGACCTAATTGATCCCGGTGTATGTAATTTTTCTTTGGCACATCGAATTGGGAATTTTAAAGGTATATTACTTGGCTTCAAAAGTTTACATGTTTTGCATAACTCGCAATTCAAGTTAGAATACCGCATGATGAACTAACCCTTAAATCTGCCACTAATTACATGTGGTTGGTCCTGCTCGTATTTTAGCTTAAACAACAATTGATTATTAAAAAGGAAAATTCATGTTTCTACAGATAAAACAGAGGGACATGATCAACCAGGTCAATATGTCGTGAGGTATCAATTAACTTGAAAAGAAGCAAAGTTGTGCATAATGACTGATACTTTCTCATAAATAATAGATAGATGAGGAGGAGGGACTAGGGGAGTCTGTATTCAGTGGGTTGAAGTTGAACCGTACTGTTGTACTGTTTGGCTGAGTCACGTAAAAGATAAAATCTCCAATTTCTTTTATAATATTTTTCAGCTCAGAAAATAAAAGGCTAGTCTTTGGGCTCTCTGTCTCTCCAATATCCCAAATATCATTTTTCCCTCGGTCGGTTTCGGTTTCTAGGGTAATACAGCTAGCGATCGGAACGATGTCGTCCGGGAGGAAGATAACACTGAAGAGCTCCGACGGCGAGACGTTCGAGGTGGACGAGGTGGTGGCATTGGAGTCGCAGACCATCAAGCACATGATCGAGGACGACTGTGCAGACAATGGGATCCCACTGCCCAACGTCACCAGCAAGATCTTGGCCAAGGTCATCGAGTACTGCAAGAAGCACGTCGAGACTACTAAGACCGACGACCGCTCCTCCTCCGCCGACGACGAGCTCAAGCTCTGGGACGCCGACTTCGTCAAGGTCGACCAGGCCACCCTCTTCGATCTCATCCTGGTCCGTTTTCATTCTTCCTATTCGCTATTCACTCTTTTATTCTTTTGCTTCTTCTGTTAACAATTTAATTGCCTTCGGTTTTCTGATAATCTGATGAAAAATTGGAACTTGCTATTCATGACGTTTGCCAATTTAGGGTTTTATTCGATTCATTAATTAGTTTGTCAAAATTGCTTGGTAACTTTCTTTGTCAATTCGCTCATATGTTTACTAGTCACTTGATGACCACTGGTTACAAAGTTTGTTATATTTTGAAAGGTTTGATTACCTTTGTTATGCTTTATTTCTTTCCCAACAACTAATAAGGAGAATACTTATCTTCGAGTTCTTTGTTTCTAGGCTGCAAATTATTTGAATATCAAGAGCTTGCTGGACTTGACTTGCCAAACGGTGGCAGACATGATTAAGGGCAAAACACCTGAGGAGATTCGCAAGACATTCAACATCAAGAATGACTTTACGCCGGAGGAAGAGGAGGAGGTTCGCAGGGAGAACCAATGGGCTTTCGAGTGAAGGACCTAAAGATGAAGAAACCTGTTTTTGTGGTTTGTTGCTCTTTTTGAGCTGCGGCTGTTTCTATCTGTTATCTGAAACATTTCTTTCTGAACTACTACTCCTTGGATATTGCTATTTGTTGCTATTTGAAGTTGCTTGCACCCCTTAGGCAGAAGTAATATTCAATTTGCTCTGGTCTTGTAGATTTCACCTCTAAATTATTGCATCTTAGTTAGGTAGTTAGGTGTGAAACCATATGTTGCCTACGATGAATTATATATTGCTATGTACTTCCGGTATTCTAATCTTGTATGTAGTAGTATGGGTTTGATTTCTAATTCTTAGATAATACAACTCTACCCTGCATTTAGAGGCAATATAGCCACGGTAGTATTATTAACTTACTGAAATATCTGCTATCAGTTTTCAAATGCTTACAACAAATGGACTTCGGACTTTATATATTTCATTGCTCCAGGTAACAGACCCAAACTTGTCTTCCTTGGAAGAAGATGTGGTTAAAGAGAAAACCACTTGGTAACTCAACTTCTGGTTGTTCTTGGAAAATTGCAGTTTATTAGGGATCACTTTGACGCTTAGGTCACTAGGCGCATCCACAATAGCAGTGAAAACTATTTCTCCATCACCGGCAACATTTGTAACCTTCCTGGTTACAGTCTTGCTCTGTTTTCCATTAAGTTTGGATATTGCTATTGATGGGTAGTTGATGTGGGATATGTAGTCAGCATTGAAGTCCTTTGGGCACGCAAAACCGTCAGGAATAGTTTTTGCGATGGTTTTAATTTGGGATGTATTATACCCAAAGTAGCAGAGGTAGTTCAAGTAGTCGATGGTGTCTGTTTCATAAACCAGCCCTGGTTGTAAGGGTCCAGTTATCAATACTTCCCCTGCACCATAATCGTATGGTGTCGCTATAGAACCTGAATCTGTAGTAATTGGGGCTCCCAAATTGTTCATTTGAGTTGCTGCAAAACGGATTTATTCAAATTCGGCAGAGTTAGGGTTTGGGGTGAGGTGATGGTAGTAAGTAACGATGCATTTCGAGTCATTATATATGGACCTGTTGTCATGATTGCTGATCTGATGGCAGAGGGGGTCCATGTAGGGTATTGAGATTTGATGGTGGCGGCTATCGCAGAAACATGTGGGCATGCCATGGAAGTCCCTGAGAGCACATTGAACAGCAGTTGCCCTTTTCCTTCTGGAGCATCTGTGGTATCATTGTTCTTCCATGCTGCAACAATGTCTACACCAGGTGCTGCAATATCAGGCTGCAATTAATTAAACAGGTGATCAAATTAATTAGAGATTTGTGATTATTCTGTTGGAAATGTATCAGAATTAAATTGAATTGATGAGCCTGCTTTCGACTTTGCGCCTTTGCTTGCTTGCCTTGAGAATGTTGTTTGTTGCATATGAAGGTCCTCTGGATGAAAAATATGCCACAGCAGGAGCTGGTTTATACTTTGTGACTGTCACTGTTGGTAAGATTGTTGCAACTGGGTTTCTTCACAAATTAATTAATTAATTAATTCCAATTCTGATCTCAGCTAGCTATAACATTCAAGCCTACCTTTCCTACCTGGTTGAGTTGATATAAGAGATGATATGTTGAGCATCGTTAAATCCGATGGCGGTTGCGGGGAGGAATGGTCCATAAGTGATCGCCATGGGGCTCACTTCTCCGGAATCATCGTTAACAAAAATGACTCCTATTCCGCCAACACTCTTCACTGCCTCCATCTTATCCGTCCACTGAGGATCATTGTTGGACGTGTCGCACATAACAATCTTCCCCTTCATCATTTGTCCTTTCAATGATTTTTCGTCGCACTGTCTGAACATTCTGTATGTATGAACAATTTATATATGTAAGGTACGTGGAAATTAACTTGGATTGATCGATCATTGGTTAGTTTAGATAATAATAATTAGAATTTAGTTATTTATATATGGCGGGCGAAATTCGCAATGCACGTACGTATATGTCACTGGGTGCACAGGAGATTTTCCCAGAGTAGAAAAGTTTATGCCTATTCCCTGCAGTGGATGATGTGTATCAATCAAATATTTCGAAGTAAAGATTTGAATCATTGATTCATTCCCTATCTATATTCCTGTGTAGTTATCGATCGTAGGCTCATCTCATGGATTAATGATTATCATACCTTTATGACTTTGTTTCCCCCCAACACCACATCAGACTCAAAGATCCTGTCAATGGTGGAGGCAGCGACGGTCAAAATCCAAGGTGCAACGTTGGAAACCGTTGCAGGGGAGGGCCCATCATTCCCTGCGGAGCAGAGCACGGTAATCCCTTGCTCCACCGCATGGAACGCTCCGATGGCGATGGGGTCGTCGGTCAAATCCGGACTCTGGTTAGCCGGTGAGCCAAGCGACAGCGATAAGACATCGACGTGATCTCTGATGGCATCATCAAAGGCCCGTAAAATGGTGGACCCAAGACAACCGCCAGTTGATGAGCAGACCTTATACATGGCGATCCTGGAACCAGGGGAGCCTCCCTTGGCCGTCCCTGCGGCTAAGCCATAGTAAGATGCACCGTCTACAATGCTCCCTGCAGCTGTGCCTGCCACGTGGGTGCCGTGCCCCATCCAATCCCTTGCTGAATTCCTCTCCTCTTTCTTCTTTGCATCAGACTCGTCAGAGTCATCGTAAAATCTTGCTCCTATCAACTTTCTGATATGTATTATGTATACTTAATAATTTAGTAACTAATTGAAAATAATATCGATCAAATAAATTTTTGAACTCAGATTAACATGAAATCAATTATTATTTCTTAATTCGATCTGAGTATATATGCATTAATTAATTTACCTATTACAGTTGGATGAAGTAAAATCATATAAATTTTTGAACTCAGATTAACATGAAATCAATTTACCTATTACAGTTGGATGAAGTAAAATCATGGCCTTCCATGCACGTTCCCTTCCACCGGGAGGGAATTGGACCCATATCTTTGTCATTGAAACTCTCTGATTCCGGCCAAATACCTATATTTGAATTTAAAAGATCTTAATTATTTAATATTTTGAAGTAGGTAGCAGATAGCTAGCTAGAGTGAAGAGAATATATAGCTAGCCAGTTGTGATTTAGCTAGGTACGTACCCGTGTCTAAAATACCGATAATGGTGTCGACAGCTGATCCATTATAGTAGGAGGAGGAGGAGGTGGAGGTAGGAGGAGAAATATAATTAATATTTGAGTAGTTGAGGAAATCCCAGGAATGAGTAGTGTGAAGTTTCAAGAGGGGATCAGGAAAAACAGATACAACTCCAGGTTCTTGAGCAATGGAGATGGCCTCCTCTTCTGAGAGACGTGCCGCGAATCCTGAGAAACCATGTCTATAAGTATGCAGCACTGCATTTGCTTTCCTGCATTTGCTGTCTATAAGTACGTACGTATGTACTCACAAAATTAATTCGATCAATTTCAACTTTAACATAAAGAGGTAGAATTAATTAATTAGGTACCGTTTCAACAGAGAGGTGAGAAGCTGAGCATGCTCATGCCTTAAGGAACCACCTGCATTTGAATTAGAAGGTGCTGCTGATGATCCCATGTACACAATATAAACGCCGTCGTTCCCAGCTGCAGTCTGGTGAAGATCATGATCAGCTGCTTTACTACTTTCTCCATGAATGAATAACATGATCAGTAGCATTAACACATCAAAAGTGAATGACCAGTAAATCGATATGCCTTTCATTTTCATGCTCATAATTTTGAGTTAGTGTTTTTGTATACATACATATCCGTGAAGTGTCCCTATAGCCACATATAGTGCGAAATGCGCAGTGCGCTGATGTTGCTTATCGATCTAATCCGGCCTCTATATATATTCCCAATTGAACATTGACACTTGGTCCATTTAGACTTATAGCCAATGGTGGGTGTTGCTATTGAATGAATGAAGCATGCCAATGCCATTCGACTGTTGTCAGCAATATAAGCATAATTAATGGCCTGTACGTAACTGATTTAATTAATTAATTTACCAATTAACTGAACCATCCCCATATATGGATCACCATGTAATATATATGCTATGCCATTTGAATGCAGACAAAACAGCTTTGCCCACCTACTTAGCTATATACTTGGAAACTTCCTTTGTGTGCTTCTCCCTTCCCACAAATGTATCATCACGCTCGTCCGGAGTCAACTCTCTCAATTCTATCTGATGATGACTTGTGTTGAATTATTACCTAATGGATCGAGTGTTGTCCTACTCCCAACTCCAAGTCCAATTGTTCCGATGTATATGAAAGCTTACTCAAACTGGGTTTTAGGTCCCTCAACCTACATTGGGCCTTGGTACTTTTCTCCCCTAAGGGCCTAAACTGAAGATTTTTTGATTGTTAATTGTCATTATAATACTAAACACTCTGTACTCATGACAAAGTGTTTACTCCTTTAAAAAAAAAAAAGAGAAGGAGGCGGCCATAGAGCGGAAAAGGTGAGGTCCGATTTGTTAGAGCAGCTAAAAGGTAACAAAAACTTGAGTATAAAAAAAAACAAGTATTCATGTGGCATCATTTTAGCACACATTGGTTAAGGTGTATTTCGCCCTCCAAATCAAAGAGGATAAGTTTGAGCGAAAAGAGAGCAGAAAATGGAAAGAAAAAATTCAACTCCAGCGATGGCATATTATATTAGACTGCTATGTAGCCGATGGCCCACTAATTTGAGTGGTGCGTGGGCCCAAATACAAAAGCACTCACTAGAGTCCAAACCCTGGTACGATGAATAGCGAACATTGAGTGCTGCACTGCCTTTGGTGTCAGCCAGCATTTGGTTTTGGTGTACAAATGAAATTTAAATCACTCCACGCAATCCATTCATAGCAAGCTTGCTTTGCCTACCATTACTTATTTACTTTAGTTGCTGCCTCAAAGGTTTCAATACTTACAAAGGGTTTAACATATCATATCATATCTCATCTCTTCGGTCAGACTGAGACTTCACTAACTAATTAATTAACTAACAAAGGTTCACGATTTCACCATTCACTTGCCCAGTTGCCCTCTCTCTCTAATTAATAAACAGTCTATAATAATATACATTTTGTACTAGCTTTTTGCAAGTTGCTCGAATTTTAATTTCAAAAATGACATCGGTCTATATCTATAACTATAAACTTTAATATTAAGTGCTCCCAGTTCTCACCCATATATGGAGAATTAATAACTTATTGGCCACAACCATGGCATGGGAAACATATATAGTGAGAAAATATCCAGGAATTGCCATAAAAGACTCAGAACAGATATTGATGGTAATAATAATGGGAAAGAAGAAATTAAGGCAGTGAAAGAAAGAAAACATAATAACGAGTGTGACTGTGGAGAGATAAGGTATTGAGGAAATACGATAAATGAAATGATACATATATTGTTAGCCAAACATGTCCCATCCATATAATAATAATACTCATCCTTTTTATACGGAAGCAATATTGCCAATATTATCTCATTTGCTCAACCTTTTTATCTGTTCCCTACCCACTCCAAGCAATTATATTGTACGAGAAAAAAGGCTAAAAAAATTAACAAAAAGACAAGGAACTATGCGAGAAATTAATTAATAGCTAGATCGATAGCTACCCATCAAAAAGGATTTGTTGAGGTTCTGTACAGAGTATGCCTTTCAGGAAGCTGAGCAGAGGCTCCTTCCAAGTAGAACTGCAATTACAAATACATGATATATAGTATGATACATATATATGATATGCATGCATTAACCAATAAATTAAATTCCCCGAGAGTGTACGTGATGAGGTGAGTGAACCCTCAAATAATTAAGGAAACAAATTAATAACAACATATTTAAATTTAATTGAGTACCTTTGCTAGCTGTCTTTTTAGCCTGGCATTCTCCTCCCGTAAATGGGCAATTTTAAGTTCCAACTCATTGGTATAAGCCTGCATAAAAGTAAGTTCCAAAAATTAATATTCATGAACCAAACAAGAAATAGATAAAATAAAATAAAAACTACAAAAAAAAAAATCGATATTTATGGAGATCGAGGGTAGAGAGATCGATAAGTTCCTGCTTTCGGGCTCTGGAGCGAGAAGCTGACTCTCTATTCTTCATCATCCGCTTATGCCGGCGACTGCTGCAATTATGATCAGCATCATGATTTTGAGGTGGCAGATCCCTTTCATTGAAACAAGGAAAGACTGAAGAAGAATCCAAAGCCTCGGAGCTCCTGGAAAAAGAGACGAAAGAAGGCCTAGTACTTACAGCATCATCACTAGTTTGCACTAATTGTGGTTTTGGCTTCATCACTATTATTGGACTTGGAGCAGCAGCACTTGTAGTAGTAGTAGTAGTGGTTTTAAGGTGTTGAAAATCAGATGGAGTCCCAGAATTCAAGCTTAGAATAGTGGGCGGCGGAGGTGGTAGAGGACCAATATTTAAAAAAGCCCTAGCTGAAGCACTAGTTCTAACTCCTTCTGTTGGTGGTGGCTTTGGTGGATCGACTAGCAATTTGTTACAAGTTGTTGTAGCCAAGAAATCTTCACAAATCATGCCACGAAAAGCAGCAGGGCCGCCGTGAGTGGTGGTGGGGTGATCATAAAGAGAAGCTAGGCTTATGTCTTTCCAGACATCTTCCATGGACTTAATGAATTGTCGATCGGGATGAGTGATGTAGCTGAGGAAGGTGACTAGGTGACTAGATGAGCATGTAGAAGTAGATGTAGATGTAGATGTAGATGTAAACGTAGAGGAAGATTTGGAAAGGGAGCAAGAAACCCTGTTTCTCTGATTATTGTTGTTTCCAAATTCATCCACCTGCTGCTGATGCGTTAATTAATAATCTCATACACTTGAGGAAAACTTCCTTGTCATAGGTTGATATATATACACGTACATATATTTATTGTCTTTATTTTTTCCATTACATAATTTATGTGATAAAATAAAAAAATAAAAAAAAACACTTAGCGTTTATATATGTGTTAAAGAAATTTTTTTCCACGCGCTCAATCATATAGACTATATAGTCACAACTCATATAGATAATACATATATATATTATTTGAAAACCTTACCTGCACATAGGGAAGGCAAATGGGAATGGGATGATATAGTTTTTGAATTAAAATGATCACGAAGGATCTGCATTTTATTTTTTTGGGTTCAAGAGAAGGGTCTGCCTTGAAGTACTTGGATCTCTTGACTCTTGAGCTAGCAAATTGGTTTGCGTGTTCACAAACGTACTCGACTTGTGGAGTGTTGTAGACTGTGAATTTATGTTAGGCATCATATGCCTCCCTAACACCAATTTAATTAATAATTTTGGGTTAGTATAGTTTAAAATCAACCTCCAACACAAACTGTTTGTACGTGCTGCTAAAAGCGTTATGCACGTGCCTGCAATTTTCCTTTTTAGTCGAAGCACGTGCCTGCCTTATACACTGTGATTTTGGCCTATTAATTGGTGACTCCTTCTTTAACCACTATTGTAAGCTTGAAGCTATTGAAACTAATTATAAATATATTTTAGGTGTAAAACAAAAGAGAATAGTGAAAGTGTAAAAATTGTTTGCACTTCTTGTACATATATTTTATCAATTGTACGGTACAAATGACTTTCAGTGTGAAGTGCCGTTCCAGTTGGGCCACGGCAGTGGGCCATAACCTAGCCTCCCTAGCTTAGACTTTCACAACCCACAATACGATGTGGGTTGATAATTAACAATTTAACATTTACATTCTACAGAGAACGCAATGCATGATCAGCATGTCTCTGTGTATCTTCTGTAATACTAACTCAGTAAGCTGATCTGTTATTCATTTTTTGGATTCAGGAGGGCTCATGACTCATCAGCATGCCCTGCCATGCCACTATCTGTGTATTGTCAAATCGACAATTAATGGAGGTGTTGGCTATGAACCACCTTCATCGCTCCCTCCAAACCCTGCCCTGCCAACTGCCACTATATCTCTTCTCATTACTCATTTCTCACGTACCAACCGACACGCTCTCATTTACATACATGCATTACATGTTTATAGGAAAGCACATTATTTGTAAGTAACAAATGCTTTTGCCTTCTCTAAAACAGTAGTAGTGAGAATGTGCGATTGGGTTTGCATCTCCTTGACATTCATATTCATACGGATAAACATATGTTATTTGACAATAAATAAATTTAAAAAGAGAACCAAGTGAAATGAGTGTGAAATGTTAACAAATTTAAAAGTACAAAATTGCAATAGTTCAAGCATGGCATGACAATCCTACAAACAGTGTGCACTGCAATTCAAATCCTCACCTCCTATATAAGTGGAGTCGCACATAGCCAAAAACTTACACACCCTTTGCTACAGAGATAACATCTCAAATTAATCTCACCTTAATGTTTTGCCTAACCATCCACACCAAAATGCACCAGAAAATAGAAGACATCCACACCATATCAAAACTGTACAACCCAATGACCTTGAAACTTTGCCTGAATCCTTAATCTAGGCTATCTGCTCCATTCTCATCATCTTACCTTTAAGAATAATTTGTAATTATTTTTTATTTGTTTCCTATACTAGCCTCAAAAACATGCCAAAACTAGGTAGTCAGAGCAAATAAAGAAGAAGGTGTTTGCACTCAACATCAACTTCCCCCCACTTTTCTTTAGCAGGCCATTCCAAATTATACGTGCACTTTTTGGTGGTATAAATCAATCTTTCCACTTCAATAATTGCTTTGAGTAACCTCCCCATTGGGAAGTTGTGACTGACCCGTTGGCTTAGTTGAACAGCTCTCCAGGTCAGCCAGAAAGTTTGGATCTAGCTTACCTGCCACAATATTTTGGCTAGGAACCACTTCTTCCATTGTCATCTTCTGGAAAGATGTTGCCAGCATGTTATGACTTAATATATCAGGGGATGCTGAGTCTGACTCAGATGGAAGTCGACCAGAAGTTGGTACCCATTTCATCCATTCATTACGCCTCCGAACCTTGTTATCCTGTTACAATTACAACAATCAAGTTAGACTAGTGAACAAAAAACAGTCAATTACCAACCCAGTTGCCATTTTTTTTTTTTATATGAGTGCCTATTGGAAGTCTTCTTCCTTTTATTTTTTTTCTTTTGGCACTAAAGGGGAAAAGAATCCATTTCTAAAACATATATTAGTAACACATGTTTCTAAATAGTGCATTGCAAGTCCTTCTGAAACCAAATACAAAGGGATTCACCTGCACTTCAACAATACTTGAAGCTCTCAAAGAATCCAATATCAACTGTATGTTGGTTGTCAAACTCTTAACCTGAAATGATAAGTAAAGCATCAAGAAAATTTGATTGATGTGCGGACAATGATACTTGAAAGTCATAAGGAGACATTTTTCAAGAAAAAATTGAATCCAAACAGGATATGGTAAGCTTACTATCAAACAAATAAGCAAGCACTTTTAACCACAATACTGCATTTAGATTCCAGCATTTTATCTTATTCTTGGGTATATTCACATTGCCCTAGGAAATAAAGGCATACGAACACAGAGTTTTAGCACAAGCATATCTTCACAAGTTTTTTTTCTGTCTGGCAAGCTATTTTCACAGGATCAGAAAAAGGGAAGATTCTATTATATTCAGCTAAATAAAAAACTATAATCAACCCTTGTCAAAATGACGGATATAAAAAAGCAAGGGTGGGCTGGGGGAATGAAGGTGAATAGTAAACCACATGCACTCATCCAGACATGGAATTTCAAGCAAAAAAGGTTTGTGTTTAGTGGAGATAATTTTTTTCCTTTTTTTTTTTAATAGGAGCCTTCACTGCAGATACTTTGTTCATGGGTTTCCCACTCAAGGTCACACAACCTATAACTTTTAATATGTTTCTATATATTTTCCACCATTTCTTTCTTTTGTTCTATAATAAACATTCATTAATTTGATTTTAGAAGGTATTTAAACAATCATCTTCTCCTCCTTAATGATTCTCAATAACACAGAAAGACCAAGAAAACAAACATCCTAATTTCTTCCTTCCATGTAAAGTTATAATGGCCAAGGATTAAACAAGAAAAATCATCTGAATACAAAATTTCACAAAAGAAAAATCTATGAACAGAAAAGTAGAGAAGTGGCTGTGTGGCTGTGTGGCTGCAGAATCACAAACTTGTAGGAAAAATTGAAGGATGAGATTCAGAGGAGCATAAAAAATATAGTTTCTTCTAAATTAGAGTGTAAATTGAAGGTTAAAGAGTACATTTTGCCCCAGTCAAATCGTCACAATCAAGAACAAAGCAAGGAATAACCCAACAAACTTCAATTATCATTAGTAAATAACAAAACCAATAAAATTTCAAAGCATTACCACTTCCCATCATCCATCCATTTACCCATATTTCATACATTATATATACATATAGACACACATAAATCCATCCCTAAAGTCTTCAAATGTTCTCAGCCATCTCACCCGTTGTCCATCTCAATTGTCCACATCTGATCTAAATAGTAAGAAAGAAGACACCTAATTTAAGCACATTAGAAGAGAACTATGTGTGTGTTTGCAACTTGTATAAAATGTTTTCATTCTACCTAATGTGGGGAAGCTTTTAAAGCCAAATCGTGTGTGACATGCAGTAACAGTATTACAAATGACTAATCAATGTTGTTGAATGAGTAAGGGCTTATAAAAAATTGCTTGCATTTTATATAGTAAAAAAAAGAGCAAAATGTGCTTGATCAATCATAAATAACATACACGTGGAAAGGTCACTATTAAAGATATGGGAACCCAGCCTTGAGCATCCATGTTTGACCTTAAAAAGTCATCTTTAATCAGATTAGAATCACTGCAATAAATAAAGAAATCCAATTAATTTTCAAGAAAATAAGAAGCGAAATAATGATAGTTTAGCTAACAAATTGTCAATGGATGAGATTTGAAAATTTAAACGTACCTGAAGTAATAATCTATTTGGTTGACTATTAAGGAAGGCAAAGGAGATTCTGGAACAGGAATAAACATCGGAGGGTGTGGTGTGTGAGAAATGAATGGCATCCCTCTAATGGGCTCCAAAGGCAATGTAGGGATATAAACAAACTCTGGAGAGGAAAAAAAAAAACAGAGACATTAGCTTTACTTCCACATAACAAAACAAATATTTTTCTAATAAAGTATACTCACCATGAAAACCCATGGGATTTGCAAAAGGTCTTGCAGTCTGGGGAGTAAATGCGGCAGTATTTGGTCGTGCAGGCCTTAGAAGGCTTCTTGGAGGAGCTCTCTGCTGATGCATGTTTGCATTCATGTAGTTTCCACGATCCTGATAACGCTTACTTCCATAATTAGAGGAACCATCGCCACGTGGGTGGGAGCCAAAACTTCCTCTACGGGAAGAATTTCGATTTTCATTTACTGGGTGCGATTGAGGCACAAAACTTCCAACCAGTCTAGTGTCCCAACTGGGGCCCCGAAAAGGAGTGTCTCTCGGAGAAGGATCTGGCATGGCTGTTACCAGATTACCATAACCATTCGGAAGTATAGGGATAACAGGGAATGGTGGTGGTGGTGGCGGTGGTGGCGGTGGGTGTACAAAACCGCTATGTGCATGCCCACCCCCAGTGTTGCCACCGCTGCCACGCTTCATTGGTCTTTGTCGAGCTGGCAATGCATGATTCGATTGAGAATTAAGGTTTGAATTATTAGTAGGATGTTTTTTTGAGTTGGGTGAATGTGTTATAGCAGGTCCCTATCACAGAAATACAAGATCAAGCATGCAAAGAAAATTACTATCAGTATTTAAAATAACTACTACCTTACGAAAAAATGATAGTTTGCACTCTGCTTGGTTGCAGAGAAAATGCAGGAGAAAGTAAAGTAGCTTCTGAATATTATTTCGTTTTATGGCACCTGAAGGACCTAAAACGTCTGAAGTAAGCCATTATTAGTTGCCAAAATATGATTCTCTGTTTCTTTCCCTTTCCTTAATCTTTCTCTGCAACCAAACACGCGCGCACACACAAACACAAAGAAAAAGTGAAACGGTTGGGACTAAACCTGAGAAGTGGGGACTGATCTATCGGTGACAGTCTTGGGAGAGGAATCAGCTGGTGCTTTAGGTGAAGCCCTCGTGGACTCGGATAAAGCAGGCCATGAAACAGCACCCATTACAGGACCAACCTCAATGATGCCGTTAGAGGGCTTGTTCCAAGCCGCTTTCTTTGGCCGAGCCGCATTGCCGGTATGCCCATTGGGGCGCTCCACAGCTGAAGAACCATCCCCCGGCGGCGGCGGCGAAGAACAAGCAGCCTTTGATAGTGAGCAATCGGAAAAAGGGGTTTTCTCCAGTGCAGAGGTCCCCAGCGATGACAATGATGAGGATGACGACGGTGGAGACTGATGAACGGCTGAGATTGATTCTGAGTCACCTCGGACAACTTTGGCCCATGGAGACGGTAAGGCAATCCGCTTATTGATGCCGCCGTCACTGGAAAATTCAGCGCCACGTGGGGAGTGGTGATTGGCGGACGAATCGGGAGCCATGGCCACTCCGAATTAGGGTTTGAAGTTCAGAAAACAAAATATGATCAGTATATGAACACAAAATAAAATGAATCAGTTTATAATTAATTAGAAAAAAAATAAAAAACGATTGGCTGAGACTGAGAGAGAAGATTAGGAATTGTTTTTGTTTTCTAGAAACTAGAATTTGAGAATGCAAGATTTTGATTGACTAAAGACAGATCTTGCACGTGAAAAGCACAAGCAACCGTCAACTCTCAAAACAACGGTGTCACTCAGTGCCGGACTCTTCCTCCTTTCACTCTCTGGTTTTGTTCTTAGAACTAGGAAACTACAGCTAACAGGTTTTCCTTATGACACTATTGTAATTACCAAAAAGCCCATCTTTTCTTAATTACTTCATTCTCTTTGCTTTTGTAATATTTTATTTTGAATCCTGTGTTTATATTTTTTTATTAAAATGAAAAAATAGGCATGTACTGGTTCTTTTTTAAAAGTAATAAAATTAGCTATTTAATCTTATTTTCTATTTTAATATTGAATCGGATGTTAAATTGTTTTTGAAATGCTAACCATTTTCTTGGTTTATCTATCATAAATTCTAATGCAAATCACATCAAGATAAGAGAAAAAAAAACAAAATTCTAAATTTAAAATCACGTCGTATTACAAAAAAGAGATAATAATATCTATAAAAATAGAAATGTGAAAAACTAGCCAAATTTTACTTCAATTAAAGAAAAATCACATCAAGATAAGAGAAAAAAAAAACAAAATTCTAAATTTAAAATCACGTCGTATTACAAAAAAGAGATAATGATATCTATAAAAATAGAAAAGTGAAAAACTAGCCAAATTTTACTTCAATTAAAGATTTTTAGTCTTTCTTTAGAATATTAGAAATCCAACTATTGAGTAATACTGTAATACTGATCCTAAATAAATTTTGAAAATTTATTTTATTAGGATATGCTCCGCCTATCTATGTTAGTGAGGGTTTATACAAATTATACTTTATAATCGATTTTTGTTTATCCAAAATGATGAGTAAAACATCACTTTATCACTGTATCGTAATAATTCATTAAGAAATAGAAAACAGTAAAACCCAATAGTTTTCAGTTTGGCTACTAATTTGGGGTGTTATTTTTCAGTTTGGCTTAATTTGATACCTTATTCGACCTACAGACAACAGGTTCTGCAGCTACATTGGGCCCTGCAGCTATTTTGGGCCTTGCAGGCCATCATATTTCGCTTTATAATATGGGCCTGAACATACTAAATGGATTGTAGAAACTCGTTATATTTGTTATTGAACTGGCTTGAGTTATATTTTTTTGCCATATGTAATCAGAAGCGTACAAACATGAGTTGCACGTAAAATTACTAAATTTACAGTGAAATCCAACCACTAGGTGGTTATGAAGATTCGATAATGCCATGATTCTGAAATTGGTTCAGATTCTTACACAAACCGACAGATGAGAGCCAATAAACATTTATAAAAGGTTCACGAACTGAACCTACCAACTAGTGGGAGGGTGGGACTAACCTAAGTTACCTAACGGTCCTAACGTAAGCTGGTTAAGAGCGTCTAACTAGCATTTCTAAGACACTCTTTAAATTTTACTTTTAAATTTTTTACTTTTAAATGTGGTAATTTAAAGATTTACAATTATTCATTTTAATACACTCTTAAAAAGCAGGAATCTTTTAAGCAATTTATAAATATTTATAAATTTTAATAGTTAATTATTGAAGAGTCTATAGCTACGCATATTTTTTGGGTCGCTTTCAAATGTGATTCATACGAATCATATGATATAGAATCTTCAGGCAAAAGAAAGGAAATTGAGTAGAAAGAGATGAGAAGATAAGAGAGAGCATCTTAGAATTGACTGCGAAAATGGTCAGCCCAGAACAATTTCCAATGTGTTGTAATTCTTTGAATAGAAAACTCAATAACTACAAATTAAAACTATATATATATTGAGTTGAGTGAAGTGAGTTCTACATCCCAAGGCAATATCTTCCTCCCATATTGTCATGGCTCAAACCACTCCAAATCATACACAGAGTGTTTCTGGGTGGGCAGCTCACGATTCCTCCGGCAAGATTACCCCTTTCATCTTCAAACGAAGGTACGTACGTATTAAAAAACATAAATCTTTCACTTATTAATTCACATGGATTCACCATGAAATCAATTTTCAGTCTTTAATTAATTAGTTTGTTATTGATTAAACTTTATGATATATGTACAGAGAAAACGGCATCAACGATGTGACCATAAAGATCTTGTACTGTGGGATATGCCACACTGATCTTCACTATATTAGGAATGAGTGGGGTATCACCATGTATCCTGTTGTCCCCGGGTAACATATCTCTCTCTGTCTCTGTTTTTTTGGTACAATATGTGTCTCCGTTTTGGTCTCTGAGACAGAACAGACGTGTTAAAATGCTATATATATATATGAGTTAAAATTAATTTGTGTACGCAATTAAAATTTCAAAAATGTACGTGTGAGGAAGGCATGAGATTACAGGGGTGATCACGGAAGTCGGAAGCAACGTGAAGGAGTTTGCGGTGGGAGACAGAGTGGGAGTGGGGTGTTTGGCAGCGACATGTTTGGAGTGTGAGTACTGTAAGACTTCCCAAGAAAACTACTGCGACCAGGTCCAATTTACCTACAATGGCATCTTCTGGGATGGTAGTATTACCTACGGTGGCTACTCCAAAATGCTCGTCGCAGATCACAGGTAAACTTACCTACCTAAGCAAAAATAAAACCTAGGCTGCTTAATTCAGATTTGTTCTTTCCTTAGTAACATCTCCACGAGCAGTAAGAATTGAATTGTTGTGTTTGATATTGAAGGTACGTGGTGAAAATACCATCGAATCTACCATTGGATGCAACAGCACCACTATTGTGCGCTGGAGTGACAGTGTTCTGCCCCATGAAAGACCACAACTTACACCAATCACCAGGGAAGAAGATAGGGGTTGTCGGTCTGGGAGGTCTTGGACACGTGGCAGTCAAATTCGGGAAAGCCTTTGGTCATCATGTGACTGTCATAAGCACCTCTCCATCCAAAGAGAAAGAGGCTAAAGAGCGTTTGGGAGCAGACCACTTCTTAGTCAGTACAGATGCTAAACAAATGCAGGTAGCTTTTTAATTAATTATTGTTTGTTTTTGGCTAATTTGAGAATTAAGTTGAGGATTTAAATTGAGGACATGCGATCGAGCAGGAGGGAAAGAAGAGCCTTGACTTCATTTTGAATACGGTGTCGGCTAAGCACGCTATTGGACCGCTGTTGGAACTGCTCAAAGTGAATGGGACAATGGTGGTTGTGGGTGCACCAGACGAGCCCTTTGAATTGCATTCTTTCCCTATGATATTTGGTATAAACCATCAGCCCAATCGATCATGTTATAGCTAAGTATATATAGTATTAGTACGTACTATTAATTTCATAATTCAATGCTGCAGCCAAGAGGGTATTGAAGGGCAGCATGATAGGAGGAATTAGCGAGACAAGGGAGATGATGGATGTGTGCGGGAAGCACAACATTACGTGCGACATTGAGCTTACAACACCAGACAAAATCAACGAGGCTTTGGACCGTTTAACAAGGAATGACGTTCGTTATCGATTCGTCATTGACATTGCTGCTGCTTCTGCAACATCTTCCCTTTGAATTATGCCGCTTTCTACTTTCCTAATAATCGTGTGCCATGTGCCTTGTTTTCATTACCCTTAATCCTAGTCAGCCATCTATGTATGTCAAATTGGTATGCAATAAACTGTAACATCATTGTTATTTTTGTTCAACAGATTAATATTATATGCCATGATAAGATCGAGATAGCTAGTTGCTTGCAAGGGAGGGTTTTTCCAAGAAGCAACATATATACAATATGGAAGTCTATGTCTCTCTCTTTTTCTTTTCTTTTTTCTGAATAAATCCAAGTCTTTGTTATTTGAATTATTTAAATTGTTTTTTGTTGTTTAGTTGGGTCAATTGTGGAGAAACTTTAGGAGTCATGGTTGTGTTTATACTTGAGTCAAGTTGAATAAGTCAAATTCAAGTATTCAACATAACTTTTGTGTCATTTTGTTAAATTAAACACTGATTCAATCATTCAACAACCAACCTTGGCCAAAAACAAAAAAATCATTCAACAACCAAAATCTTTACAATCATGATAATCTTGGGGCAGTTGGGCTTTTATATTTTGGATGCTCCCCTTACTGATGACCGTACTGAGCTTGGCAGGCCAGCACTAATATGGGGATAGTTTGTTTTGTTTTGGGCCTTTGGCCCATTTGTTATGCAAAAAATAAAAGAGAAATCTTGGTTGCGAGCTAATCCACCAAACCAAAGATTTTCCTATTTTTATAAAATAAATTAGTTTTTTTTATATTTTTCTATTATAGTAGAGTGGGAAGATTTGAATCCGGATATGTAGAGAAAATTTTTATCCTCCATCGGCTAATTAAGCCCATCTCAATTCACTTAAAATAAATTAGTTGAAACTAAGTACAATATATATCCAAGAAAATTTTGACGCAAGTGAAAATTGGGGACAAAGCTGTCCTAGTATCGTACACATCTTTATCTTCTGGCTTCCAATGATTAAGTTAGAGGCATACCCACTTGGGAAATAAATAAACATTAAACCTGATGAGATAATTAAGCATATTATAGAAGGAGATATAGCCACTGAAAACGGAATATGCCTTTATTCCTTCCTTCTCTCTTCTTTCATTTATATATAGAAATCTTAGTTGGCCACAAAGCAATGGGTTCATCAGGATGAGTGTGTGACTGCATCATTGGGAGGTGGACACGTCACCTTAATTTCTTCCAAATCTGTAGTCACGTCATGGACTATAAGATGCCACGTCATGATTTGGTGGCATATGCTCTAGCTGCTCTCGCATAAATCTTACTTCTCTAGCTGTAGGTTCGAACAAGCACTATTAATTAATTATTAAACTTTTAAGTGCATAGTAGACGATGTCAAAGGAAGAAGTGACTGAAGCAGGAGACGTATCACACGAGCAGCAACAGCAACCCAGCAGAGACTAAGCACCTCTTTAATTATGACGCAGCGGAGCTCAGTCTCTGGTCTCTATTGCACTGCTGGAGTATAGGGTACGTACGTAATTCAAATTCAGATTTTGATCATCATAATTTAAAGTTAATTAACTGATTATATGTGTATAAATTTTAATTCCTCTCCAAGTAAGCATTATTTCTACTTGTTTGCGCTGTCTTCTCTGCCACACTGATCCTATAAGAGAAACGCACGCGATTCTGACGTCCCAGCTGGAACTGCTAGCTTAATTAACTGACATGTCACATGTGTGTGTGTTTGGATGACAGGTTTTCTGTATTGATGGTGCATTTGGACACCATCCCCATCACAGGCACTGGAATTAACCCTGCTCGCAGCTTGGGAGCTGCTGTTATATATTTTCGACGACGATAAAGTTTGGGACGACGATCAGCTCACATATACATAATGTTGATATATGTTAATTACTTTATAAGATATAAAGGATGATTTTGATATACATGGTAATGACGTATATCTACTTGTATTATTCTTATTGTGCAGTGGATATTCTTGGTAGGACTGGGACCCTTTTTGAGGGCCCTGGCCGCAGCAATTAATCACCAACACATTCTGAAAGCTGCAGCCATAAAGGTCTGGGATATTCATTCACCACCACCAACGTACCCCACCCGCTGATCGATCAATACATATATATTTAATATTTGCATGGGTTGCTTTGCTTCTTCACTCATTTGTTATGTATGTTTTTTATGTTTGTTTCGTTTATGAATGGTCATCCTTGTACCAGTACTTATTTAATTATGTGGTGGCTCTAATTTTTCTGTATTTGTTTGTCCAGTCTGTGTAATAATATACTTCTATTTATATATAAAGTAGGTCGACGGCCGGTTTTTAATTAATTACTTTTGTTGACAGTAGCAGATAGCGAGCTTGTAATTAAGACGTTATAATTATATGTATGACTAAAAACTTGGCACGTAGTCACGTAAAAAAGATCAAGACTTGATTCGACTTAATTACATGCAAGATTGCATGAGATAAATAATTAAATCAGCAATGCTATAAATTTCAAAAAATGATCTAAAAAATGTGTTTCAAATATGATATAGCGCTGATATGGTGCTGACACGATCGAGATGTGTTCCATCTAGTTCATGTGTTACAGCCAATTTACGTCGACACCATATCGTTGCTATGTCACCATGTTGTCGCTTTGTCGACATCATATCATTTATATCACTATATAATCGCTTTATCGATATCAAATTATTTGGGACATATTTTTGAATCAATTTTTAGAATTCTTAGCATTTTTATAAATAAATATGTTTACACCACTTGATAATTATGTTTATCTTTTATTGGTCCCGTGATTGTAGGTTTATCTAATCGATCACGTTTTTAGTGCTAATTATCTAACATGCATGGTCTCTCATCCGATCCGGTTGATGATAATATTGCTACATAGATAATTGAATAATTTTATCCAAATGAATATTTATCTACATTCTTGGTGGGACCACCATCAGTACGTAATCTTTTATTTTTTGGTCAGAACCACATTACCTATTCATTTGGTCCATTTGGACCATGTGATTCTTATCAATCATTATCTGACAATACATTTTACAAAACTATATATATATCCTTTAGATCCATCATTATATCCTCTAGCTTCTTAAGTAGTTCAAAATTATTTACATCCTCAAGTATAAAGTTTAATCTTCAAAATCATGCTTAGTGCAAATTTAAAACACGGTACATGAAAATTAGGAATAGTATTATTACGCAAAATAAAAGAGAAAAGGCAAAGATATTAATGAATAAAGGTAGGAGAATTTCGATACATTTTCATAGCGTAAGCGTACGAGGATCAACTTGATCGATGAGCAGCTGCGCTAGCTAATTAAGTTTGTGGTGAGTGGTGTAATCTTTGCTTGCATCAATTGGCAATATATTTATTTCCTCTAGCTAGCTCTAAAAACGTATACGTGGACTTGTGTCGAAGATTTACACGTAGAGAGAACACAACGTGTGAGGGACTCTAACGTGTGATAAAAGCCATAGCTAGCCATAACTAATTGAGGCGGTGTTAACTGCCAACTGGCCTCCTGGGGCTTAATCAGTTACCAAAATTACTTTCCTTGTAAACCTAGCAAACCATCAATCACCTCTATATATACGCAAACTTACTTCATTATGCTTTTTTTTAATTTAAATCTCTTTTGAGCGAAGAAGAAGCCCAACAAGGAAGAATATTATTAGATCTTCATCGATCTGCTGGATCTTATTTATAAACATGTCTAAGATGCGGAAATTTCTGCGCACCAAGTTGAGATCTGCGTTTTCGAAGCTCTGTGAGTTCTAATTTATATATAACATCATTTTAATTATCTGTTTTCAAAGCCGAGTGATCGAGCTGAAAAAGAAAAAAAATATATTGCTCAGTTTTTTCTTAATTAATTTTTGTTTCTGATATTCTGATCATATCTGTTTGGTTTAACTAACTATGTCGTCTTGTGCAGGTTGCAGATCACGAAAAGAGCGTGGCGGTGGCAGTAACTTTCCGAGCAAGTTAAGCGTGAATGAGGAATACTTGGAAGTTTTCAGAACAAAGTCGTATGTAGAAATGTGGGATAAAGTTCATGGAGGACAGGTGCCAAGAGCAAGCAGGAGTAGTACTAGACTCTCTTCGTCATCTTCGTCTCTTCCTACTTTGCAACATTTGGATCATCATCTCTCAGAAAATTTGCTTGAACCACGGCAAGAAACCCTAAACGAGATGATGAATGAGAGCAGCTTCAATCTCCACCACCTGCTCACAGAGTACTTCGAAGCCAGCTTACAGGCATGCCATATATGCGAACTACTCCTCCGAAGCATCCAACAAACGCGCGCTCACTACCGGAGCATCAAAAAAGTGATGATAAAACTAGGCCAAAGCCAAAGCCAAAGCCAACATAATAATTACACTAGTACTATTGGTGATGAACAATGCCGAGCTATTTTTGGAGAGCTTAACAAATTTGCGGATATCAAGAGTCCTTTATCAATTATTAGCCCCATGAAATTTCGTGATATTCATGACGACTACTTGGCATTGCTCCGTAGATTAACTTCAACGCACAAAAAGATTCAACGGAGAGCAAAGCGTAATAGAATTTGCAAGAAAGTTGGGGGAGTTGGGCTCGTAGTGTCACACACTGCACTTTTGATTGCGTTTCTTGTCTTTGCGTTTCAGAGCATGATCGGAATTGTGGCAGCACCAGCAATGTTGGCTTGTTCCATGGGTTTATGCAAGAGGCAAATTGAGTCGGCGCGGGAGTGGTTAAACAAGAGATTGCATGAAAGCCTTGGGCAGCAACTTGATGTTGCAGCAAAAGGGGTGTACATATTGATCAACGATTTTGACACCATGAGTCGGATGGTGAGGAGATTAGATGATGAGGTGGAGCACCGTAAAGCTGTTGCGGATATGTGTGTGAGGAATTGCAACTGTGAAATGATGAGGGAGGTTGTGAGGGAGTTTCATGTCCGTGAGTCTAGCTTTTTGGAGCAGTTAGAGGAGCTTGAAGAACATATTTACTTGTGTTTGCTCACCATAAACAGATCCAGAAGGCTTGTGATTCAAGAAATAATTGAAATCCATTGATACTGGGTCAATGACGCATGCACGCACATGCTTTATCATCTTGCTTGTGAACCATGTTTAACGTACATCGATGTTACGCTAAAAGATGGTAACATTCAATGGTATGATCCATGACCTTGAGCGTGAGCTAGCTAAAAGTAGAATTGGCATATCTTCAAGTTATCCATGCAATTGCTTCATTGTGAACATGAATTTAATTCTTTAAGGCACAAAAAGAACAATGTGCATTTATTGAGCTGCATACATATTTATTCATACCATCTGAAATCTCTGATGCGTATATATATGTTGAAGGTAATTAATGTTACTTTATATTACTTGCTCTGTTTAATACTCGTATGTGGCTATTGGCCACTTCTGTTTTTGTAGTGTCTTATGATGCTTAATTATGTGATGCTTCAAATCACATAATTACGGGACATGCGATTTAAAGTTTTGAAATCAATAAATTATTCAGTTAATCTTATTAAATTTTCTTGATTAAATTATAATTGTATGTACCTCTTGACAATACTATTATGCACTAGTACTTATTCTAGTTCGATTTTCCATAATTGGAACGATACATACAATGGCGTTCAAGAAGATTAGGTTTGACTGGATATGACCCATTTTGGATGGAAATTAAAAATGAGAAGTTATTGTCCTAGCCCCTTTCATCTTCTGTTGTCCACGAAGAAAAGGATGGTAGCCCTTCAATTCAAGGCCCATTTGTGAAGTTTTAAAACCCAAATCTTTTAAGATTGAGGGTGGCTTCTCCAGCCCAACTCCATAATATAGTAAACCCACAAGCAACATAACATCTACAAACCATCTTCTTCCAAGTTTAATTTGATTAAAAGATGGATAGTTCCAACATGAAAAATAATTAACTATTACAACATTATGCAAAATGATTTATAGGGGATTTTGATTTCCAAAGATAGTAACTTTTACAATATAAACCTACATATTACAAGAATATAAAATTATAAATTATAGTAAAGGTAAACATTTCTACATGACGCTGAAGCTTCATCATCTTCACCACTCTTCTTATTTAATTGCTATGACAGAAGATACATCCATACGGTACCATAGTGGTTCTTGGATCGATCCCTTTACTTATTGGCCTCAAAAATGCAAGAAGTGTAATATGTAATAGGCTAAGAGCCTTGAGTTTCTGGGTTTTGGTCCCCAACACAAATTCACAATTGCCAGCCATAATTATTAGGACCTAAACCACCTGATTATTTGATAACCAAACATTTAATGTGGCGGGCTGCAGCTTCAGCACAATAATAGAAGCACGCCTCTGCCTCTCCAAATTAATGAAGCAAATAAAACCCTGAACCGTAAAGCCCAGTTAACTAAGCGAACTGTGTTGCGCTGGAGAAAGTCTGGCCAAAGCGCCAATTTGACGGCACAATGTTTTGAAAGAGTTTAGTTTCTCCATCAGTAGTGGTGACTTTGAAGGACAGAGCTTGGCCATTGAGGTAGGCATTGGACTGCCAATTGGCTCCCCAATTCCTTGACATTGCCATCCAACCAGTTTTTGAGCCTTTGATGTAGGCAGATTTAATAGATCCAGCCCCTCCCACATTGCTTATCAGAACAAGCTCAAAATAGTCCCTCCCATTTATGCTGAATCTCACACCCCCATGCTTCTTGCATGGAACCCTGAAATTTCAAATCAAATCCCATTAATATGCTAATCAAATTACAAGAAACTTGAATTGAAGTAGCTTGGAATATATAGGAAATTAATTAACCTTTGAAACAAGACGGGGACTATGCCACCCCTGTAAATTCCAATCTTTTCCCAAGCAGGCTGAGCCATGTCAAAATGCTGAAGGGGTGGGTTGCACCATCCTCCATTGTTGCTTGGAAGATCATAATTAGGAGGGCAAAAGTTTGTTGCGGTAATTGTAACTGATACTCCTTTTCTGCACCATTTAGAATCTGCCGCATAATCACATATGATCTTATAGCATTGCCCACATGAAGCCCCGTCGTTAAACAAGGCAGTACTTAAAGCGGCGGTCCTCGTCCCATACCCTGTGGAATACAGGTTACCATACCCACAAGCTCCCCCTGCAGATTCATTTGAATTGCTTTTTCAAAATTGACAAAATACAAAAGCAGATTAATTAAGCAAGATTGGAATTGAAGAGCTAGCTATGTACACATACCCATAGTTCCTGAGGCGTCACTTCCTCCGTAAAATGTGGCATGACCTCTAGTAAACCCAGATGCTGTGAATGCTGCAACATATGTAGAAAGACTGCAGAGTCCAACCAAGATTATTGCTAATGCAAAATCGAGTTTGGCCATTGTTGCTAGTAAAACCCAGTTGCCCAATACGCAAAAGCTAGCAAGTCAGAGATGAAGCAGAGGATAATTTAGAGGATTGGTAGTAGTGCAATTGTATTTACATTTATTGGGCTATAATTGCAAGCAACAAGTACTGGGTATTTATATAAAGGATCGACTAGACCAATCACTAAATGCAACAGCCTCACATGGGTATTAATTAATGGGATTAGATTGAATTTTATCTCTGCAAAGTCTGAATGCTTCTGAGCCCATCTGATGAATGATCAATTATTCCCACGTTCTCTAGTCGTCTGATCTTGAGTCATCTCTCATACACCCACATGCACCATGCTCTTCTCCAACAGAGGAGCCGTGAATAAATCAAAATCCAGAATCCAATTGTTCTATTTTTAAATGGTTTCTTCAAAGGTGTTGGTTGTTGCTATTTGAAGAAAAAATGACATATTTAATGTTTTTGTATGGTGGAATATTAATTTTAGACCGTACCGCACAACTTCACATGGTATTTGCTTGACCCATATGATAAAATGACATTATTGATTATTCTTCATGTGCATGACACATGACCCTTTTTGACATTATATGAGCTGTATGTGCTAGCTTGTAATCTTATCTATGTAAGAATTTGGGTATGTTAAAAGAATCTCCTCACCACCGTCGATTTGCAACATATATATTATGCATTATATATTGAACTCATCATGGCCCACGAGCAGCCTGATGCCAGAATTTGGGGTCTTACATCCTCAATTTTCATACTATATGTATATATTATATGCTATCAACCTGATCGGGTATTGTAAATTTGTACTAAGGTATCAAATGTTAGCCATTCCTTATAAATTAAAAAATGTGAATTTTGGAAATGAATTTTTTGTATGCCATGTATCTTTATTATAGTTGCATGTGATGGTAGCACCGTCAAGCATTGTGACAGTGAGTGCATCGACTTGAAATCATTTATTAATGGGCAGACGGAATTGGATTACTGAGATTGAGATTGAGAAGGCTGAAGACAAAAAATAAAGGACACAGAAAAAACAAGAAAAAAAAAGAGAATTGAAAATCTGAATTCCTATGGATTCTTTTTGGATAAGTGTAAAGTCCCAAGTTTTCAGTCAAAAAAGTTTATACCCTTTTGCCTGGGCTTGGTGATCTTAGCACCGCGGGCGCATTCTAAGGCGTTTTTATCGAAAGCAAAGAACATTATATATAGAGATGATAAATGAAGGTGTTTGAGTGGAACATGGTTAGAAGTTCATATTGGTGCTTGAATTATTGAAGTCAATTCTTGCACATGATACATAAGACAATTCAGGGGCTGAACTGAAAAACTCTACAATCTATATTCACAATTTTTTTTAATTGAATCACACATTCTATGTTCACACTAGATGTCAAAGAAACTATTGGTACAGTGTTTCTTGTTGTCCGTTTTTAGAGCTTGTCAAGAAAAAGTAAGAATGAGCGAAAAAGTGCAAGCAACAATTCCGGAAATGAAGAAATTTCAGCTTTCATTCTCAGTTGGGTTGGGTGCGATATGCTTTAAGCAGTTTGGGTTTTTATGTATCATGTTTGCAGCTAAAGTGAACTGAATAACTGATGCTCTACATTTATGAAATTTTGTGTGATTGTTGTAACCTGTTAATTTTTGTTAATACGCCCAAGCCATGGTTTATTAACATGACTAGGCCCACAATATTGATGATTTCATCGTTTTGGAAAATTATATTCAAAAGAGGAAAAACAAAACAAAATAATAAATCAATCATATAGCAATAAGAATTCCAACATTGAAAATAAAGTTAATGTTGATGGAAATTGAAATACTGAAAGAGAACATCGGTCTGAAATTGAAAACCTGAAAGAGAACATCGGTCTGAAATTGAAAACCTTAGACACAGTTAGCCATTAAAAATCATCGTCATCCTCCTCTGCAATATGATTGGCAAGCTCTTGCTCCTGTTGTTGCCTCTCTCTCCTCTCAGCACTTTCTTTCTCCTTGTGTGGATTTGGAGGAAACCGTAAGGCCCGAACTGCTTCATTGTGCATGTTAAGACAAAAGGCAATCCTGGAGTTGAAAGCAATTTGAGGCTCATTGGTTGAGTAAATATCTCCAGTCTCCTTCGATACCATCCACCCATTTGCACGATCTAATGAGGCTTCGATAGCGCCATCCCGGATAGCCTTAGACACGATACTCTCAGCATCAGCAGCAGGGTTTGTAGAATTCAATCTTAATTTAGCAGCAACATCAGCAAGCGAGATGCAGGAATAAGAGATGCTGATATTCCGTAAACCAGTCCTGATGACATTATGGCGCAGCCTAACAATTATATTGTGGGTTCGGTCCATATTGAAAGTGGCAGCAAACTTCGCTGCCACATTTCTAAATAGTTCTAAATTACCAATCCGAACAGCCTTGAAGTGACACCAATTTAAAATAGAAAAAAAAAATCAGCAAAAATCAGCAAAAATCAGACGATGATTAGGGAAGAATTTGAAAAGTCATCAGTCATGATTAGCAAAACTGGCGTCCAACTTATAATGAAGGAACCACTTCAGCTCTGAGTCTGACAACATAGACTCACATTGGTAAGTTCAAAGTATGGCCTCAAAGCTTTCTCCATTCCTCTCTGCATAAAGATAATCCTCTCTGGTATCTCCCCGAGAAGCAAACGAACCAAGACAGCCCATTTATTACATTGAATTCGGAAACCTCGAGCTGAAAAAGGGGCTTTCCGAACAGCCTGCAGGAGAGACTCTTTTGCATCTGTATACTCCAATTGAATTGTCCGAATCTTCCCAAGGTAGAAGAGATAACGACAAAACTGCATATAGAAAAATTTTAACTCCGAAGGTCATGATTTAGTCACTTTACAAACAATACCCACTTTGGGTAACATAGTTGTGAAAGTAAACAAAAAATGAACAGTGATGGACACCACAAGACGCAAAGCACCAGCAAGCTGATGATATGTAAGAACTGATTGTTGAGTCCTGAAAAACTCTAACCAAAATAAAGCATACAACAAGAAATGAAGGCAAATTTCAAGGCCAAAACCAAGCTTAAAAGAACAGCTAGTTCTAAGAGAATGCAAATCTCTGGGGACTCCTGAGACACTAGATTTATACTATTGGGTAATAATTCTACTATTTAAAGAGAGATTGCTGAACCTGCTGGTTTGAATGTGCTTCAAATCGTGGTGCCTTAGACCTTAGCTTCTCTGCCTGGTCATATAAGTTGTAATGGAGGTAATTTCGAAGTAACAGGTTGAGAAGTGTTTCCTGCATGGCATTATCATATAACTTTTAAGTTCTAACATTCCAAAGACAGAACAACCTCAAATCCAATTGGACACTCACCTGACCCAACTCATCGTGATGCAGTGTGGCAATGCGATGCAAGGCAAGGAGATTGCTGAAAAACAGAGTGCAATGAGATTAGATAAAATACTACAGTCCAACTCAGCAACCAATCTCCTTGTGTTTCCTATCATGCGTTTAAATGTACAAGCATCTGCCTAAGAAATACATAGATAATTCATAAACACCTATGCAGATAGAGGGAGAGAAAGCACAAAAGGGTTGCAAACAAAAGAGACATTGGATCATTAACAGCTCACCCCCTAATTTCAGCAAGATCACCTGTAAGCTCATAGCTATATGAGTAATAAAAGTACAATCTGGATGCTAGAACATCAACGGTTCTTCTATTGAAATTCTTGAGTCGAGCAATACTTGCTGAGGAACAAGCTTTGGCCTAAAAATGGACCAAGGAAATGGAAAGTTTCAAAATCTGAGCAACTTAATAGAGAAGAAAGAAGTGAAATCACAAAGCAAAGGCTAGAGTTGTTGACTCAACCTCAGTGTATCTTTTCTGATCAATCAGAAAAAGCAGCACAAGCAAGTAACAGTAGATTTCGATCTCAGGCAATAAGTGCTTTCCTGGAGCTTGAACGGCAGCAGAAGTTGCCGTATCACCATCAACTTCCATGTCATGCTTATGTTCCTATACATGTGAACGTGAAGTAACATATCAATAATTGGTACAAATTCAAACAAGAGCAGTAAATGGAATCAAAGAAAGTAAAATTGAACTATTGATATACGTTAGGCTTAAGAAGAAAGGCGGACAATCGCGCGTGTGCCTCGGAACCAGGAAGAAGAGCGTAATCGAGAAATGCTGAGAGAAACGACGCCGATAGCTTGCGCCTGACCGCAATCGTCAGGCGAACAGCACGAGCAATTCGGCGAACCTCTTTGGTATAGGAGGCGGTCTCAATAATCGATGCTATCTCCTTCAAATCTTAAAGAATTGCCAAATTGGCAAACAAAAAAACAAGTGATGAGCAAATGAAACCCTAGAATGGAATCTGAGACTGACTCTGAGTCTATGATTGAGAATTTGGTACTTACGATGCAAAGTGGATGGAGCAGATGAGGCAACGGAATGTGAAGCAGGGACTGCTTCCTCATCTCTCATCTCCGCGTCTTGAGCCATCTTCGTTCTTCAGCAAACCCTACCAACCAAAATTTCAATTTCCTGCTGCTTTTCCTTTGAATCACAATCTCCACATTTTAGTACTCTTTTCTAAGTTTTCTTTCTGTTCAAGTTATACTTGAGACCAAAATATCACCAGAAAGAAAACAAAAAGAATGACAAATCAGACTAACGGGCCAAATAGTAGGCCCAAACCTACCTTACAGAAAAGTGGCAAAGCCCAGACCCAGCTCCCTCTAGCCCAGCTGTGCCAACTTCCTATTATTTTCTCTTCCTCAAAACTTGCTATTGGATTATTGATGGCTTAAAATTTCAATTCATCCAACCAATACAAAACGTTTCCAATGCATTATAAAAAGTCGGTAAAGTAACCGAACCGCGAGGCCACTATTGCTGATTGACCGACACCCTATCGAGATGGCCATTTTCTAACACTCAAACCGCAGATTGGTAATACTTGATTACTTAATTTAGTTACTTGATGCAAACAATGTTCAAACACATTATTCGGTGAGAGGTCACATTAAAGATTTTTTTCGTCAAAACTTAAAAACTTCATATTTTTTCACCTAAATTTTAAATTGTCCATAATATTGAACATAAGCGCGGCATCTCTACCAGACCACAATCTACATAATATTGATATTGTAAAGCAAATGAAAAGGGAAACAAAAACAGAAGCACTTTTTTGACACCATTACTTCTTCCAACAAAAATAAACGAATGCACTGATCAATCCAGATAGAAAATTACAGCTGTTCAAACACCTCACCTACATCTACACGACAAAAAGAGAGATTACCTCACAGGACTCTAAACTAAGTCTACAGTGACATGCCGTACAGTTAATAATTTAGAAGCACGAGATGAAATAAAGAGATGATAAACATAGATTGGATAATGCGTCCATCACTAGACACTGGTCATTTGCATAATGTTCAATGAGGCCCATAAAGCACCTCAAGCAGCTGCCTGGATCGGCACGTTAGGCCCATTGGATCTATAGCCACGGCCCCTTCCACGATAACCACCCCTACCACGGCCGCGACCTACAGAAATAATTCCATCACATTAATGAGTACAATTCATATACAAATTCAAATAATTAAATAAGCTGTCCATGGAATTCAAACAAGCAAAAGACGCTACGGTATGCAGGCACTACTGTCTCCTACACCTAGATATGCATATATAAAGAAAGAGTGATGCACATACCACGGCTGCCTTGAGCAGGTCCTTCATCACTGTATCCTCCATCTTGCTGTGCATCAACTGGGGGCCCGTTGTACCCTCCCCTTCCACGACCTCGGAAACTCCGTCCTCTCCCACGGCTCCTACCCCTAAAACCACCCCGACTGCGATCCCAACCTCCATCATCATATTCAGCTGACACATAGCCGTTCCCTGCAATTAAGAACAGAGTTGCCTTAACTATTTTATCATTAAATTACCACTTCAGATGCCCTGTTTTAAAGCTAAGACCAACTCCTGCATAGAACCTAACTGCAAATATGTTGCCAAACCCCTATTAAGGGACTAAACTGGTTCAAGAATGCAGACTAGCAAAGAAATAGCTATATGGCAGGCAGAATATACACCAGAAATATTTAGAAAAGGGTAAAAGAGAAGATAGAATTCTAGAAAATCCCATCGGTGACTACCTCTAAACCTTCCCCTTCCTCTGCCACGGCCGCGGCCACGACCACTAGGTGAGTCCTCTGCAGGACACGAAAAATTTGAAAAAATGTATGATATCATCCGAAAATAAATGAATAAAATAGAAAACAAACTAATGTGTTGCTCAGAAAATGGCACTACCTCCCTCATAGTCAATATCTGTTGATGCCTTCACCAGTTCAGCAGGTAATGGGGGCTGGTACCTGAAGGTAAGCAGTAGTTTATGAATGATTAAAAAAGTCTCTAAACATTTTTCAGCTATACGATTATATATAGCCTACTACAATCAGGAGGACATATTCTACTTTAAATAACATTAGTCTACTATAATATTGGGTGCTACCGCAGATAAAAGGAAAATGGAAACTAGTAAAACTCACCCAACAGAAGCTTTATTTATTTCCTTCTTTGATAGCGTTATTACAATCATTGACACATGCCTCGTGGTCTCCAAACTATGAAAAAAAAAAAAAAGAGGAGAATATGAGGCAAAAAAGCACTGTTGCTACCCTCATGAGATGCAGCAAATGAATCACTGTTGTTCAAAATAAGGTTCAAACTAGTCTTACGGTAGGAGGCCTTCCTCAAGGGGTTCCCATGTATCAGTTATGTCCGTAGATCCAATTGTAGTGTACTGATGGAGACCAAGGATTCTTCTCTGCATTACAAGTAATAAGAATATCTAATCAGCCTAATCAACTGAGAAGTCTGGGAATCCAGCACAGTGATACACAAGAAGACATATCACCTTAATTAACTCCACTATTGTTACAGTCTTGTTGATAGCTCTTCCCATTGCCTTGAATACAATTTCATTCGATCCTTTATCCTGTTGCATAGATAGAAAAAACAAAAACACAGATATTAAAACACCAAAATTACAACTAGTATATATTCAACAACGCATCATTACAAGCAAAATGTCTCCCGACTCCCTATATAATTTCCCATACCTCAACAAGCCTAATAAGACTGCCAACTTAGCAGATATCATAATGTCATGGGTGTTTCGTGTTCACAGAGAAGCATTCATCGACAGACCATTAGAAAATCCGCAATAGGACAGTTACGCACAAGATTTAACATTATTAATAGATTTTGTTACATCAGAATTCCAAACATAATCTCAATGCTGTGCATAAAGGGAAAATTCACAAAAATTATTAAAGAAAAAGGAAAAAATTAAAGAGGAAGGAGAGAGAGACCTGAAGCAGAGTCATGGCGTAAGTAATATAGTTGCGCATCCTCCCCTGACTGGTAATCCTAATCTCGTTCTCATCGATTGGTGTGTCCGCTCTTGGCTTCTCCACTCTCTGGTACCGATCCATCTTTTCCGCCATAACAGTTTTTCAAACAAAACAAAAAAGAAAACCACATCAGAGCCACACATCATACTGTATAAATAAAAAAATCACAGAAAATAAAGCAGGCAGGTCCCAAACTCACTGCGCAACTGATTTCCAAATACAATAACAGAAGAGCAGAAAGAAGAAAACAATAAGGCCGTATAAAATCTCAAAAAACGCAGGGACAAGTAATTCTCGAAAACAAACCCAAAGAAAAAAGAAAACAAAAACAAGGAGGCGGTTAAAGAATCGAGAAGAAAAAGAGGAGGTAGAAGGCGTAGTTGGATCTGGGTGATAACGAACATACCTTAGTGTTCAAAAAGGATAAGTAATGCTCCCCACAAAAAAGAGCCCTCTTCTACGGCTTCGTTTTTCTTTTACGCCCTAATTCACAGACTGCGATGTCTCTTGCTATATATACCGCCACCCTGCCCCAATCCTCCCAAACTACCCTAACAACTTTCTTTAGTCCTCTACCCCCGTCTATGTCTCCAAACAGTTACTTCGCCCAAACTCATCCTTACTTTCTAGAGCCTGGGCCTTCTCATGCTTTGGGTCACCCTGAGGCCTGGGCCTGACTACAGCCTCAGGGTTCAGTCGAGCCTAGCCCGCATCAGTATTGACTATTGAGTCTATGAAAATCTTTTTTTATTTTCCAAATCCTAGTAGAAAATAGATTTTTTTACCAAAAAAAGGTTTACAATACTTCAATAAACAATCCATAAAGTTTTTTTTTATCTTTTTTTATTTTCCAAATCCTAGTAGAAAATAGGATTTTTTACCAAAAAAAGGTTTACAATACTTCAATAAACAATCCATAAAGTTTTTTTTTTTTTTAAGATTAGTAGCTTCTTCCCCAATTTGAGATCCTCAACAATGAAGATGAAAAAAGAGTTTTTAACAAATGAAGTTGGCAAGCCAATCTTTTTTGGAAGAACCTTGTGTAAATAATCAATGATCATTTGCCTCATTTAAAAAAAACAAAGATCAAAATAACTGAACCCCACATGCAGTCCCACCTGAAAACCCCTTTACAATTGATTGAGGGTGGGAGCATAATTGATAATTCAACTACACAAGGCAAATTGCAACACCTATTGTAGGAGGTACAAATTCTTAAGCAATTTGCAGCAATGCTACAGATCATTTAAACAACTATATTCCATGTTCACATTCACAACTATATACATTGAAACTAGCACTGTAGAGCTTATTCTTCATCCAACAAGGCAAATGCAATACTATTGCAAGAGGTACAAAATTCTTAAGAGATTCACTTTTCACCAATATTACGGATCATTTATTCCATGTCCACATTCACAACTTATTACATTGAAACCAGCATTGTAGGGTTTATTCTTCAACCAACCAAGCACGTCAAGCAAATAGCTGGATCCTTCATAGGAAAAAATGTAGAGTTTGGTTCTTTGGCACTCCGTCACCTAATAATGGGTCAATGACTGTTTTCCATCCATTAAAATCTCTAGTGGATCCAGCATCAGGCAATACAAATCCATTAAGAAAGAAAGTAGGCGTTCCATACACCGCTCTTGAAGCACTATACTGCATGACAAAAGACATTCAATATAAAATTTGAAAAGCTTGGGCAGTAGGTCAATAATATGAAGGGAAGAAAAAAAAAGGTACTGTTTCCATTATTTTACATGATGTGCCTATTAAAATATGTAAAATAAAAATGATACATTACCTTGAAAGAAACCCTTGTTTTGAGATCAGTTTTCCGGTCATTGAAGCTAGATTCAAGGGCACTATGATAGGAGTTCCCAACTACTTCTGTAGCAAATTTCACGATCTCATCTACAACGGAAGCCCTAGACAAGTTGTGTGTTTGAGCATTATAAAACTTCTCCTGTTTAATAAATTGTATGAAACAAGTTAAGAGCATAAGAAACTTGAATAACAATACCAACAGATAAATGCAATGGCTAATAAACTACCATTCAACCAAGTCCTTTACAAACAAATGAATGAAGTTAAAATATGAGAAATATGAGCCTGAAAACCAGCTAAGTGCCCTTTATAATTTCATCTTAAAAAAGATCCTGCTAAGTGATGGTAAAGTGAATTCACTAGAGCCATTCCATCAAATTCAATCTTTTATGCAGATAGACCATTATAATTTGTGACAATATAACAGCCAACACAAACCATGTTCTTCAATTCATGCTTGTCTTTAATTTCACATGCACTGTTGCCTATCTCTAAACAGACAAGTGAGTCAACATCTTCACTATCTATCATTCAAGACCTAAGTACACTACTAAGAGGTGCAAGTCAATGCCAAATTGCCGCAGTAAATGAAAAAGAAGTTTAGCTTTAGCACCCAAGAAGAATATGCTATAAAGTTGAATTCACCTGATACTTGAAGAACCACTCCAACAATGGGAATGTAGCAGAAGCTTTCAGCTGATTAACAATGTGTAGAGCACGAGAAGTAACAAAAGCATTGTCATGGTAACTGCAATTTCAAAAACATTAATTATTAAGTCATTTGAAGAGCACAAAGGATCACCTTATCTCTAAAGAACCATCAAAGAACGCAATTACCAATATCAACAAGGTTATTTCAACATTTCAACAATTATTGAAGAAATGGGCAGAGAAAGTTAAGAAGGACCGGTACCAATTCACCAGGAGTCTGACTTCGGAATTTAAGTCCAGTCACTTGATCATTGGTCACTTTTAAGTTTTCTATTTACTCTTGAATTCAAGCCCGGAAATGATTGACCATTTACAATTGAAAGATATCAAAAAAACCAGCATGTGTACATGCTTTGATATTGAAAACATGCAAAAGGGTAAATTGGTTTTATTGTTTGATTTTACCGACTTTTCTTATATGGTAAAGCGGAGAGAAATGAACTTACGGTAAGGGTAAGAGGTGAACCACCAGGCGAACGCGAGGGCTGTAAAATTCTAGGGCTTGTTTAAGGGGTGCCCAGGCGTCTCTGCTGTCTGGGCAGACAGGGTCCAAGAAAACTTCGATCAGGATCGCATCCGAGTCAACTGAGTGATGTCCGAACACGAACCCATCGTATCTTGCCGGGGGTAAGTTTTGCGCACATCCTCTGAAAACGAAGACGAAGAAGTAGAGCAAAGCTGTTTGTATTACAAAGACTCTGTGCTTGGGTTGCTCCATTTTTGTTTCTGGTGACTGGACTCTCAGCAATACAGAGAGGAAATGACCATCTTCTTCTCTTTTTAAATCAGTGGACAAAATATTTTTGTTGTGCCATCTCAAAATGGTTTATTATTTTTACCTCCATGTATCGTCCCTGCATTCTGGCTAAATTCAATCTATTATTGGACTTTTCATATTGGGCCTTCTTTTAGATAAAGGCAGCCCATACACTTACATCAGCGATGAAATCATGCACGGTGCTTCTCAATTAACCTTAATCACTCCAACCATGGGAATGTAGCACAATGTTTCAGCTCTTTTCACAAAACCCAGAATTATTAAGAGCAAAAAGGATCATCTATTCATCTTATTTGAGAAAATGGGATTAATTAATGAAATCTATTGGGCCTTCTATTTGATTCAGGCAACCAGGGATGAGTGACGAGTGTCTTGGAGAGCCCAGCACATGATAGCTCATATTTCATTATAATGCAAGAACCAAAGAATATTTCAATCCTATTCACCAAGTAATTCATTTTTTATTGAGTTAAGAAGCCAGTCCATTAGTTTAAGGGGCCATATCCCCTTTTTTTTTGGGTAGAGATAAAGGGTCCAAATCAGATTATCCCTTAATTCCTTTTTTTTATTATGTGGTGTGACATGACATTATCCCTCAATTCGAATCCCTGAGGCTGTGGGCCATTACAATCCACGCACGGCCCACAGGACCCACGCTCTACGAAAGAGTAAAGAGTTTCCAAAACTTGGCCGATACGAAACGCGTGAACTAAAACTGCAAAAAAAACACCTTCCAAATATAGCCGTTACACACCCACACCAACACACGTCACCGAAGTGTAAACCACCACCTCAGATATTCCATCTTCCCAAAGCATCATTTAATTCTCACATTTTCTAGAAACCTACTTTGCAGTTTGCGCTATGTTTCGCACTACTCACCATCACGGCATGACCAGCCACCCTCAATCTCTGCCACTCCCTACCATACTTGACAAAATTAATTAAAAATGCTTGTGACAGTGTTTTTGGTTATTTTTCTACCGTGCGTAGGCATGAGCGCGGTGTTCGTAGTCTACATATGTCTCTTATGGTACGCTACCAATAACCAGACGACCGAGTTTCGGTTGCCGGTCAAGCAGGTTTCCGAGAAGGGCTTGTCGGCCTCTGAGCTCGATAAGTTGCCCAAAGTCACTGGGAATGAGCTGGTGATTGGGAGAACAGAGTGTGCGGTGTGTCTGGACGAGATCGAGGCAGACCAACTGGCTCGGCTGGTTCCCGGTTGCAACCACGCCTTCCATCTCCTGTGCGCCGATACCTGGCTTTCTAAGCAGTCTTTTTGTCCGGTTTGTAGGACCAAACTCCAACCTCAACAGTTTTCTAATTCCTCTGAAAATCCATGCTAAAATTTAGATTTTGGTTTATCGATCATAACCCAATTCAATATTACTATTTTCATGTATCTTTGTTGTTCAAGTTAATAATGTAGCGATCGAATTGATCGATATTCATCATGGTCTCACTTCATTTGTTCATTTGATTAACACTAATTTCTTTGATTACTTTATGAATTATTTTGAGAATTTCTGAGATGCGCTGCGCAAATATACAACTTAGATAGGATTTTATTCTGTCATTCCAAGGAGCAGGCATTAACATAAAACATTTCCAGACTTTTCTGGATCCAAAGAATTGGAATAAATAAAGTGTTAATTTAATAATAGTAGCAAGATTATATCGTGTGCTACACTGCAAGTATAAGTAGTATTACAACATGTAGAGCCAATGCGGTCGCGCCAGGTCACGGTGTGAATGAGCAGGTGGGTGTGTGGATGAATGGCGCATGACCATCTGGACCCCAAAGTGCATGGGCTGGGTTTGCTGGCAGGCTAGCGGTGCGTTGGTCACTGAGAAACTTCCAGTTTAAGGAGCCCACAGTTGTATCAGACTATCAGCAATATATATGGAACAATTGATGAGAAACTTCTTCATTAATGAGTTCCCACCTGAAAATTATTACCTGATCGAATGAATTAATAATGCACAAGTTCCATATTTACCGAATTAATTCAGTTACTTTCTTCACACGTACACAATTCACCAGCTGTAAAAATAAATTTGTTCGAAATTCTATAAGAATGAAAATTACTAAAATAATAACTACTCAGTGAGAGATATTAAATCTAAATAGTTAATGATGGGTCTTTACAACAGGTTTTTTTTTCTGGCTTGTAGTGGGCTTCGAGAACTCGGGAGAAGGAATTGGGCCACAATGGCCCACCTTCACGGTTTAGTTGTTAGTAATCTAAATCAACAGACCAAAACATAATTTTCAAAAAAATTTACCCACAAGTACAATAACTTTGTCAAATTTGAGAAGTGGATCTCATAGGGGTGAATCGTATGTCGATATCATATAGGGGTGGGTTCAGTAATGATAGAGACTATTAGATGTCTATTAAAAGAGTGAAAAACCAAATTAATTAAGGATTTGAATACAAAAGTAGACTATGTATAATATTATAGATGATGATAACAAAAATTCATCAGAAGTAATAATGATAGTTGGTTTTAATGTCTCAAAAGTGAAAAGTTTAAACACGTTATATAGTCGACCTTTTTCTGAGAGCAATTTTTTTGTTGTGGACTTCACACCAGTTGCACTCTCTTACTGGTGCGAAACTTGCTGCTCCAATATTAAAACTTTAGCAGCTACTTTTTATTTTCCTAGAAAAATAGAACAAAAACAACTTTCTTCTAAGTCTTTAATATTAAAAAAGTACAGGCGTGTAATGAAATAGTCGTTCGTGCCACCTGTTTCTATCTTAATTTGACACGAGGGCTTCGCGCGCTGGCTCGCAGGTCACGAACTCCGATCTAAAGATAAAAAGCCGCTTTGGCTTTCTCTTGCTTCAACAAGGCAATGCGGATAGACATCTGGCATTACTATTCGGCTGTTAGCTTTTGATGGGCCCGCTCTGATAGAGAATCATTTTAGGTTATTAAACAAGCCAACTTCGAAACCACCCAAAAAACAAAACAGAAAAACAAGCCCGGCCAACCTCTGATCCAAAAAAAGCAAGCCAGAAAATTCCTTTTCTGCTATTATATATAGAAATCGAATTTGAGACATATAAATTGAAAAATAATTATGCTCTGTATCTACTCTGTAACAAAAAATTGATAGAATTATCTGTTTATTCTTATGCTTGTTTTAGTTTTCATTTTCTTTTTGTTGAAAAGGATTTATCATATATAGTCACTGACTCATATTGTCCCGAAGATCATCACATGGCTAGATAGAGAAAGAGGATGCCATGAAAAAGAAAGGAAGCATATATGCAAGTATATTGAAAACCCTAATTTATTTAATTCTTAAAAAACCTAAGCAAAAAATTGTATGACCACGTTGATGCAGTGTACATAATAAGTTTTATGATTTGAGTGACTAAAAGTGAATCATAATAATGAAATATTTAACCTTTGACGTACACTTATGGGAATAGATCGATTGTGAGGTTTGTGAGATATATATCCTTATGTATAATTATATGTTTGAATTTTTTATTTTTTATTTTTTTAGAGTTTATAAGATCTTAAACATTTGGAGGCTGAAAACAGTTGTCTCACATTCACTTTCCTCAAAACCGGCCCTGTTTGTGTGTTTAATATGTCATTTTGCAAAGTTGCATGTTTTGTAAATTACATGTGTGTATGAAGAAGAAAGAAGAGAATATTTGTTTTTAAAAATGTGTAAGAAGAAAACAAATGTGAGCAAGAAATATCGGGCAGTATGGCAGCATACATCTCTAGAAATATAGAATAGTCGTTGAAGGAGTATCCCTAGGATACTTGGAGTGTTTGGTTGACGTGGTTGGATCGATCATTGATGTAATGGAGATATGTATGCACCTCGTACGTAAAGCCCTCATATTTTCCAAGAAAAAGAATAATAGAGTTGAAAAAGATAAAGCGGAAGGGAGCGACATGTGTCCCTCTGTTGGTTTGGCTTTCACAACTCACAACCATCAATTCAAAGTCCTTTATGACTACACGGACCTTGTCCTTTGGCGCATTGCCAAGTGCCAACTGACAGCCCATAGCATGATATATATAGCTATCCTACCATGCTTTACACTAACCAAGTACCTATACGCGTGGCACATTTTAGTTGACTTGGGTTCACCTTTCTTTGTGGGGTCAATTACAAGGTAATCTTTCGGGTAAAACTGTGGTGGTGATTAGAGAAGCATCAGATTTCCAGGTACACCACAAGTAGGCTATTAGTGTCTCCATGGAAGATGAAGGCTTCGTGATGTATGATGGGGTTATTCAGCATCGGATGTAATTAATGACGTGGTAATTAAGAATAAGGTTCTTTGGAATATAAGTAGTGTTGGGAGGATAGTGGAGGCTGCTATTTAGATTTCAGAGCTAACCAGTATTCTTGTTTCTGTTTTCTAGAGAGAGAGAGATGAAGAGAGATATCATGAACCTGAAGAACAATCATGAATATAAAGCTGTAACCAACGGTGATGCTGAGAGGGTCTCAAGCTCTAGATTTTCATCTCTCCTGGCCTCCCAAGATCGTGACTATCTTCTTTCTCCAACTGGAAATCAGGTACGTAATTCCCTTTCTTTCTCTCTCGCTCTCGCTTCGATCGAGTAATTAAATTAATTAAGTCATTTTTACACAGATACTTTTGTGCTTTTGGTCTAACAAGGGACCTTTCAAGGAAATTTGCCAGCTGAATCTTTTCCCTGCCAAAACAAAAGTAAATTAAATATGATGATAAACTTTGTTAAATTAATTTGTTAGTTGATGAATGAACTATGAACTCAATTAATTAAGAGAAAACAATTAATAGATAAAAGAACTTTTTTTTCTTACTGATCGAGTAAAAAGCTGATATTTATATGTTTTTGGCCTTCGTTAAGCTGATATTGATATCAAGTACTTATTTCCAATAAGAAACTTAATTTCTAGAAATACTATTATGTATTTCTTTGGATATATTCTTTTTTTTCTGACATTTGTACTATATATTTCTCAAAAACATAAAATATTACTACAATTGCATATTCCCTAGCTAAATCCTTCAAACCCTAAATGAAAATTAATAAACAGGATCCAAGGGAGGTAGAAATAGATATTTGGTGATAGATTGATCTTAAACGAGCTCGTTCAACCTACCTATATATATAATAAATATATTACTTATTCATATTGACACCTAAAAGTATAGACTATAAAAACTTAGAAATTTCCAATTAATAATGAACCGAATAAATATATCTTTAGCATGTGTAACGTCAAATTATTCTGGAGGATTTTTGTGACTCGTTTTAAGGTTTGTGCAATGCAAAGAATTCAAGAAGACGAACTAGGCAGTTTAGAATAATTAATTATGTCACAATTTAATTCAAATTGTTTGCTACCTCTACTACGAATTTAAGATTGAGCTTAATGTACATATACCGTATGGGTAGGTATATGTGTACTCGGAGTCTTACTTATTCAGTATTATGTATACGAGTTACTAAACTCGATTGACTAAGATTTGATTGAAGATGTAGTTTCTTCATGATTCATGTATGGTTGAGGCTAGGGAACGCCGAACGTGTACGTAAGTGCATGCTGATAAATGATAATCTATAAAAAAATAAAAATAAAAGCTGTCAATATATATATATATACACACATATATACAAGGAGGCTACACTGTGGGAATCTCACAAATTTTTAGTTTGTGAGATCCCCTTTGTGGGGCCCACACAAGTTGTTTTGTATCGATCCGAACCGTTCATTTTTTACATCTCCATTAATAAATCATTCTTGTAAAAAATTAGCTAAATCGAAAACTATTTGCCTATTTAACTTTGACCAAACACATGGACGAACTAAATATTTTTTATGAAACCGTCTACTTGTTTGGTTAAAGTTAAATAGGCAAATGATTTCCGATTTGGCTAATTTTTTGCAAGGATGATTTATTAATGTAGATGTAAAAAATGAACGGTTCGAATCGATATAAAACAACTCGTGTGGACCCCAAAAGGAGAATTCCACAAACTAAAAATTTGTGAAATTCCTACAGTGTAGCCTCCTTTTATATATATATATATATATATATATATAAAAATTATGTCAAAGCTTGGCCAAAAAAGAAAAATTTTTGTCAAAGCATTATAGTTTGGGTTGCATTATAATTACAGTGTAGCCTCCTTATATATATATATATAAATTATGTCAAAGCTTGGCCAAAAAAGAAAAATTTATGTCAAAGCATTATAGTTTGGGTTGCATTATAATTTCCATGGCTCCACTATAGTCTGTTTTCAGCTTTCTTTTATTTTCTTCCACGTGCCTTATGAATTTATTAAGTTTGTGACCGGAATTAACAGTCCACGAAAGCATTACTCGAACCTACCTAGCTAGTATATATACTCCTGTAATAGGTATGAAACTCCTTGATTTTATTATATATAGGTGATTAGGTGTGAGTCGTGTGACAGTTATTTTTGGCGGTCACTCTTTGGTGAGAAACTGTGGAGTACGCGTAATTAAAAATTTTTAACGATGTATATTTAAAATTATTGCCAACGGATGAACCTTTTGTTACGTATGCACTGAAATTTGATTTTTTTCTCTTCTGTATTGATTTACTTGAATTTTTAGTTTTAGTCATGTATTTTTGTGACCAAATAGGGGTTTGTTTTTTTGGTAAGAAAATTACGACTTAATTACACCTCTAGGTTTGAAATGTTTCACAATTTGCACCATTTTTGTTTACATTTTTTTAATTTAGTGTCTAATGTTTTGATATAATTATAATTGACTATTATCATATTTTTAACTGTATAATTATATGTTAATTGATGTTATAGTTGCTGGTCATATTTTTGCCAACTAAGCCAAATGACCTTTTTTTTGGGTCATTTTGGATACATCAAGTTTGATATAGATTTAGTAGGTTATTCAAAAATCAAAATTTATATCAAACCGTTGAAGCTCTTTCTATAATGTGTTATGGGAAGTCATTTGGCCTTATAAGTAAGTAAACATGAAGGACCTGTAATTATCACATTGTCAATTAATGTTTAATTATAAGGTCAGATGAATGATAATAGTTAGTTGTAAGTGGATTAAAATGTTAAATTGAAAAAGTTGAAACGATAAAAAGCAAGATGTGAAACATCATAAATGTGAGATATGTAAATGATAGTTTGCTGTTTATAATAATTGATCCATAAATGGGGAAGTTTACTTGCTCCCTGCGAATTAAATTCCTTTATCAATAAGTACGTATACGGTATATCATCATTCTCATCATTTATTCTCAAAGCGACAGCTCTTCAGTCTGGGATGCTAGTTGTCACGAGATGCACATGCCAAATTTGGTGTCTTAATCAGTTGGCAACCACTTTGGTGGTGTCCAGAGAGAACCACGGTAAAAGGACATGTGGCAACTCTTGGGTTCAAATTTTGTCCCAACATCAATGTTATTGGTATAACACGTGGTCCATTGGTACCTCTCCACTTGTATTTGGTAGAACATCATTTTCAAGCTTTTCTAGATTCTAGACCCTAAGCTAAGGCTCAAAATTTTGGGGAAGGCATTCGGTGCACTGCTGTCCATCTTATTCGGTCACTCCCCACTCATATATTCCCTCATCGGAATTATTCAGGCGACCCATTCTCCAATCAATTGGGATTTTATTAAATCTTTCATTCTCTTGATTATTGATATTCGATGCTTCTAGTTAGTCCACTGCCAACCAGTTCGGATATATGTATCATGTATATATTATTATTTGCGTGCTTTAGTAATTAGAATAGAAGGGAAGGGACTAAATCAATTATCTGATAAATTTAATTTATTTTCTTTATTAATCATGCATTGTTGTTAGATTATAACTAGGATTAATTACAAATAAATTAAGAAAATTTTTTACAATTAAATTTTAATCAATTCATTTTTTTATAATTTTATTTTAGTCATTATTAACCAAAATTAAATTTAATTTAGTGACTAAAATATAATATAATTTTGAAATCTATTTATCTTAATGAGAAAATAAAATATATATTGACTATTATATAATAAATTTTATTTTAGTCATTATTAACCAAAATTAAATTAAATTTAGTGACTAAAATAGAATATAATTTTGAAATCTATTTATCTTAATGAGAAAATAAAATATATATTGACTATTATATAATATAGAAATATTTTATATTGATTTAAATGTAATTTTTTATTATAACTATAAGTAGCTAGTTTATTAACATTTAATTAGCCTATTAAGTCGATTAATAATTTGATGATAATTAAACTGGCTTTTCCTTTTCTAATTTTTGTTTTAATTAAGTGCAAGAACTGGGTTGTGCTCTTGTGGTAGGTGAAAGTTTCTGATCTTGATGGCAAGATAATAGGCCTCTACTTCTCAGCCAACTGGTACCCGCCCTGCTGGAACTTCAACCAAGTCCTGGTTGGTATCTATGAGCAGCTGAAGAACAGTGGGTCCAATTTTGAGATTGTGTATGTATCATCTGATGAAGACTCTGACGCCTTTAACATCTACCATGCATGCATGCCATGGCTGGCCATTCCCTTTTCTGATTTGGAGACCAAGAAAGCTTTGAACCGTAAGTTTAGCATAGAAGGTATTCCCAGCATGGTTATTTTGCAGCCTAATGACAATAAGGATGAGGCTACTTTGCATGATGGAGTTGAACTTATTTATCGCTACGGTGTCCAAGCCTTCCCTTTCACAAAGCAAAGGTTGGAAGAATTGAAAAATGAAGACAGAGAAAGGCATGAGAACCAAACCTTGACAACTCTACTGACAAACCATGACAGAGACTATCTTTTGGGTCACCCAACTCCTAAACAGGTAAGTGCATGGTCGATTTATTTTGTAGAGAAACCTATATGATCAGATATACATGTAAAGTACGTCTTGCCTTATAATCTTTTGTATGCATACAGGTGCCGGTTGCTTCATTAATAGGAAAAAGAATTGGACTCTACTTCTCAGCCCATTGGTGCGTTCCATGCGTTAACTTCACTCCCAAGTTAATCTCTATCTACAAGAAGATTAAGGAGCAAATGGTAGTAGATGATGAAGATGCAGGGGAGGACTTCGAGATAGTGTTTGTGTCGAGTGATCGTGACCAAGAATCTTTTGAGGCCTACTACAATACCATGCCGTGGTTGGCATTGCCTTTTGGGGATCCTAACATCAAGGAACTTGTGAAGCATTTTGATGTGAAAGGCATCCCTTGTTTGGTAATTTTAGGGCCTGATGGTAAGACTCTGACCGAGCAGGGTAGAAATCTTATAAATTTGTACAAAGAAAATGCGTATCCCTTCACAGACGCCCAGTTGGAATTATTAGAGAGAAAAATGGATGAAGAGGCTAAGAACCTCCCACGGTCAGTGTACCATGGAGGGCATAGGCACGAACTCAACTTGGTGTCAGAAGGCAATGGAGGAGGACCCTTTATATGTTGTGATTGTGATGAACAAGGATCTGGGTGGGCTTATCAGTGTCTTGAATGTGGATATGAGGTGCATCCCAAGTGTGTCACAGCCATGACTCATGACAGCTTCAGTTCTACTCGATAGCTTCATTTGGGGCCATGGATGCTTGTGCTAATACCCTAATACTAATGTTGCTCATTAAACTTGAGTGCTGTGCTATATCTTAATATGTCTGCCTTATGAAATTAAGCTGTGTTAATTATATTTCTGGTTTCGTTTGTTAATTTTGTCTTAGGGATTGGGATAAGTTGAATAACCTCCGAATCACTATATGTAATGTATTATGTAATGCATGTGCTTCTCATTTCCCAAGTAATTGGGTTGGGACTTTATTAATTCTTCATGCTATTATTAGCTCATTTAAAACTGATATTTAAGAGGTGAAAGCTTATTTTTTGTCATTGAAGAAGATATTCAAATTTAAAACTTATTCTGACTAAATTAATGGTTAATTTCTTAGAAATGAAAACTTATGATTGTCCATAAAAATATAAACTTGTTGTTCGTTAATATATGGGAAAATATTGGGGGTCTCAAATCTCAATGATTGTGCCTCAATATATCCTATGTGGCAAAATTAATCTATTTAATTTTTTGAGAAATGCTATGTGCCTTCTCTTTGTGACTTCTTCTCCTTGTACCTTCTCTTTGTGACTTCTTCTCCTTGTACCTTCTCTTTGTGCCTTCTCCTTGTGCCTTCTCTTGTTGCCTTCTCTTTGTGCCTTCTCTCTTCTTTTGTTTATTTAACAATTTAATCTTACGATCGGAACCGTTCAATATCAAGATCATCATTTATAGATCAACTCTATAAAAAATTAACCAAATCAGAAATCGTTTAGTCATCTAACTGTTATCAAATAACTAACGGTGAATTTAACCGTTATCAAAACCATCTATTTATTTAATAACAGTTAGATGACTAAACGATTTCTGATTTGAATAATTTTTTGCAGAGTTGATCTATAAATAATGATCTTGATATTGAACGGTTCTGATCGTGAGATTAAATTGTTAAATGAACAAAAGAAGAGAGAAGACACAAAGGAGAAGATACAAAGAGAAGGCACATAGCATTCCCCTACTTTTTTTATTGATTATTCACATTACTATTTCCTTACAAGTCTAACTTAGGTGGAGTATAGGCGGAGAGAGAGTAGTTTTGTTTTATTTCTAGGCAGTACAATGGGCCATGGCTTCATAATAACCAGTGGTCCTTATTGGGCCTAGAACTTAAACTTCAGAACGGTTCCGATCGTGAGATTAAATTGTTAAATGTACAAAAGAAGAGAGAAGGCACAAAGGAGAAGGTACAAAGAGAAGGCACATAGCATTCCCATAATTTTTTTATTGATTATTCACATTACTATTTACTTACAAGTCTAACTTAGGTGGAGTATAGGCGGAGAGAGGGTAGTTTTGTTTTATTTCTAGGCAGTACAATGGGCCATGGCTTCATAATACCCAGTGGTCCTTATTGGGCCTAGAACTTAAACTTCGTAGTCAGATACAAGTCCACGAGAAAATTGGATCAATATCGCGTCAAGTTCGGTGGGCTTTGGAAACCGCCATTATGGGCTGATACAAATTTCAGACAAGTGGCCTATAAAACTGAAACGGACACGTGAAATAAATTGCGTAACAATAAAGCCAGCACCGTAAGAGGAAACTGTCGCCAACTCTGTGTCTAATTATCTCCATTGCAATTAGAAAGCGTATACTCGGGCAAAAGGTGAAGTAGAATAATGCTCAGGACCATCCAGAGGGAAAAGCAAAGCACAAAATAAAGCAGTAGAAGCAACCTACTCTTGCACACACTTATAATATGCTCTGCTTTGATCGTGTTTAAACCCATAAGACACTTGGAAGTCTGGAATTCTCGCTCTCGCTCTCTCTCTCTCTCTCTCTCTCTCTCTCTCTCTCTCTGTTTTTCTCTCTCTGCCTCTTTAGATGGGACTCTGTTTCACAAAATCCCATTCTCATGACATTCCAATCTCTTCCTCATCAGATTCACCTACTCACTCCCTACAAGTACCCAATAGGAATAGGACCCATCACCCGAAGCCAACTTCATCAAAACCAAACCCGTATTCGGGTTCTTTTGCCAAGACCCCTTCATCTTCTCAAATTGGACCCATCCTAGGCAAACCTTACGTTGACATAAACGCCTTCTATACCCTCGAAAAGGAGCTGGGGAGGGGTCAGTTTGGTGTCACTCGTCTTTGCACAGAGAAGGCCACTGGGAGAAGGTACGCGTGCAAGTCAATACCTAGGCGAAAGCTTGTGACAAGTAAGGACATTGATGATGTCAGGAGGGAAATTCTGATACTACAGCACTTGACGGGCCAACCCAATATTGTGGAATTCAAGGGCGCTTTCGAGGACACCCAGAATCTGCATTTGGTTATGGAGTTGTGCTCGGGTGGTGAGCTTTTTGATCGGATTATTGCCAAAGGAAGCTACTCGGAGCGTGAAGCGGCTGCCATTTTTAGACAGATTGTGAATGTGGTTCATGTGTGTCACTTCATGGGAGTGATGCATAGGGACTTGAAGCCTGAGAATTTCTTGCTTGTCAGTAAGGATGTGAATGCTCAGCTAAAAGCAATCGATTTTGGACTCTCTGTTTTCATTGAACAAGGTTAGTCAGCCTCAAAACTTTTATTTTTATTTTTTGCATGATTTAGTTAGTTTAAAAACTTATAATTCTATTACTTTTATTTATGATTGAAAATATTCTGATTGATCCCAAAATTTGTAAAATTTTGTGTAACGACTAACGATATCAGATTTTGGCCAATTAATTCTAGTGTAGTATCTGGTTTCTGTGAATTTGAATGATTGATAGCAAAGCCAAATTTTGATTTACATAACACCAGAAAGGATTGCCTTTCTTTAAATGGTATATATATAGATGTTAATTTGTTGGTCTATTTCCATTCTTAGCTTAAGGAAGCAAATTAATTGTCCAGAATACTATTTTAAAAAGTTGCGTAGTCTAGAAGACTAATGCTATTGTGGGTCAAGAAGACCAAGTCAATGATGAAAAGGACAGGTCAACCAAGTCAACTATTTCAGCAAAGAAGAAGGAAAAACAAACACATGCTGTTGCGCATCACATCATGACTAGATCGGTCACTAGCAAGTTATACACTTTTTTTTTGTCCATGGGGAGGGTGGGTTCTAGAGTCTAGACCACGGAGGAAGGAGTATTATTTTAATATTTTTCACTCCAAATAGGAAAATACCACTTCACCGTGGTAGTATGGTACTTCATATGATCATATCTAATATATAAGAAAAATAAATTTGATAGTGCTACTTCTCTTTGGACAAAATTTGATATTGTAATTTGTAAAACAATTTTAGAGCTCTAGTGGTTGTTATAAATTATAATAAAGCAGGGTAATTTCTTATATCGTCCAGGCAGTACTTTCATACAAAATATAAGTATGGACAGAAAGTATCTACCCCTAAATTGCAGTAATTTTGCAATCACAGTCGATTTTCAGACTGCAAACGTTATACCTTCCAGGCAGTATTACTGGAAGCAATTGATTTGTATGTTCTTGACATCTGGTCTGTGGAGTTCAGTTTCATGATCTATACTGAGGAAAGACTTGTTAATAATTCTGCAGGAAAAGTGTACAGGGACATTGTTGGGAGTGCCTACTATGTGGCCCCAGAAGTGTTGCGGCGAAACTATGGGAAGGAGATAGATGTCTGGAGTGCTGGAGTTATTTTATATATTCTTCTAGCTGGAGTTCCTCCATTTTGGGCTGGTAGGTAAAGTGGACACTTTTTTTTTGTTGGTTTTGCACCAGAGCCATCCAAAGTTGAAAATCCAAATGCTTACTACCTTCAAAAATGTTTAAGGCACTCTATTAACAATGTAGTGGTGCATATATCAAAATTTGGGGAGCTCGAGTAATATACTTTAATTGATATTTTCAGTTGTTCAGCTATGATATCCTCCTTATTCCTTAATGTGGCATCGGGTGGGTAGTGACTGGTCTGCCATGCCTTTGGTTTACCAATAAACAGTATCATGCTTGTGATGAATACCTTTTTGCGCTAAAATTCTTTTTTTTTTAACTTTTATTCTATGCTTTTGATCTGTGAGTACTTCCTCTGTTTTAGAGACTGAAAAGGGGATATTCGAAGCAATTTTAGAAGGTAAACTTGACTTGCAAAGCTCGCCATGGCATTCTATATCTGATTCCGCAAAGGACCTCATCAAGAAAATGTTAGCAAAGGACCCTAAGAAAAGGATTACAGCTGATGAAGTTCTTGGTAAGTGCATAATTGCTTGTGAACCGTTAGTAGTAAATGTTAGTGAACCAACTGAACTTACTTATATTAAGGTTGCCTCTTGAGTAAATCGAAGTTGGAATTACATTTCTTCTCTTTTCAGTACTTGATCTTAACCATGAGATATGATCATCATCTGAGGTCAATTGCCTCTCAAAGGGATTGAAGATTCATTTTGTCATGGGATTCAAATCATCCTAGGGTTCATCATTGATGTGGAGCACTGATTTGATTGGGAAAGTTGTCCATTAATATCATTTGCATTGTATTTTTAACCAGAACATCCATGGATGAGGAAAGATGGTGAAGCCTCTGACAAACCTATTGACAGTGCTGTTCTAATTAGGATGAAGCAGTTCAGAGTAATGAACAAGCTGAAGAAACTTGCTCTAAAGGTATGACTCATTACCCTCCATTTTCAATTGTTCAAAAGATATCCTAAATGATTATAGTTGTTCCTTGGGAACAAAGCCACTTCACATATGCTTTTTTACACAATTAATACAATCTGGTTAGCTTTGTGTACACGTGTTGTTTAATTTCCTTTGTTTTTTTCTTTCCCCTTATTTTTCATCTCCAACTTATGTAAGCAACTGGAATTTGGATTTAAAGGTAATAGCAGAAACCCTTTCGGAAGAAGAAATTCATGGCCTGAAACAAATGTTCAACAACATGGACACTGATGGAAGTGGTACAATCACATTTGAAGAACTTAAAACTGGATTATCAAGGCTGGGATCTAAGCTTACTGAAGCAGAAATAAAGCAGCTAATGGATGCTGTGAGTACTACTAAACTCTTTCTCGTACTCGCTGTTCTGATCAGTTTACTTTCCTGAACATTCAAGTTACGATTTTTTCCGTTTTCTGGTTAGGCTGACATTGACAAGAATGGGAGTATTGATTACACTGAATTTATTACTGCTACAATGCATCGCCATAGACTGGAGAAGGAAGAAAATTTGCGCAAGGCTTTCGAGTACTTTGACAAAGATCAAAGCGGGTAAGGTTACTGCTTCTCTAAAACTCATCAATTGAGATATATTATAAATTGTGTGGTGTTGGACTTAAGAATTTATTGGGTTCAATTGCACTTGAATCTTCACTGACTTGTTTAAGCTTTACCAGGTTTATCACAAGAGATGAGCTAAGACAAGCAATGACTGAATATGGAATGGGAGATGAGGCTACTATTGATGAAATCATTAATGACGTGGATACTGATAAGGTGATTACATGTTTTCTGTGTCTTTTCTTCAATTTCTTAATTCAGCAATGCTCTCTACACATGACTGATAGTGAACAATGAATACTGATTTTAATTATATATATTGTATATTTTTAGGATGGAAGAATCAATTACGAGGAGTTTGTGGCCATGATGAGACAGGGAGTTCATGAATCTGTTGATAAAAAAAGATAGTTTGATTGCTTGTACCCTGATCAACGATCAAATAAAAGATTCCACGTCCAAGCTCTAGGCTTTGGTGCTTTGAATCAAACTACCTTGATCAGTGTGTGTAGCAGAATAGCGGATAGCCAATTTGTCTTTGTAAACTTAATGTTAATAATTAAACTCAAACAGTTATGTATATTAATATATGACTAAGTTAATAATGATCAAACATTCGAATCGCTTATTGTAAATATTGTCTCATACGATTTAAAACTATATCTTTTTGTGCTAATTGTGATGCAAGAGACATGTTGTTTCTGAGACCATGTTTGACATTTAAAAATTAAATGCAACGTGAATGTTATGTGGTCTATATAAGAGATTTTTTTTATAAAATATCGTATTCGTTATGAAAGATTAAGAGAGGATGATCTCTCCATCTATTGATATCTACTCTAAGTGATTTCCATAATCACATATGCTCTACAAGTGTTAATTTCTTGGGTTTGGCCGTTTGATCATTAATTCATTATTAATTTGATTTGGTTGGCCAAGTCAAAATCAACTAATCAAGACATAGATAAATGAACGACATGTCGCTCAGATAAATGAAGTAAGCCTCATTTTCAAATAAGGTTGATCTGCTTTGACAATTTTGGAGGGAACTCGCTGTAGTGCAGAGAAAGCATGAGAAAGCAAGCCCTGAATACGTTGGACCATTTGCATCACACTATCCTCCACTTTTTAAATCCGTCCACAGCTTGTTTATCACAGGCACGACAAGCCCATGCCCAAATACTCAAGACTGGCCTCTCCAATGATACCAATTTCACTACCAAGCTCCTCTCTCTCTACGCCAACAACCTCTGCTTTGTCGACGCAAACCTCTTCCTCGATTCGATCCCGGAGCCCAACTTGTTCTCCTTCTCTACCCTTATTCACGCTTTTGCAAAGCTCAATCACTTTGGCCATACTCTTCGTTTGTTTTCTCAAATGCTGTCTCGAGGCCTCCCCCCGGATAGTTTTGTCTTCCCTAGTGTCGTTAAGGCCTGTGCTGGACTACCAGCTTCGAAAGCTGGGCAACAGGTTCATGGCATTTCCTTTGTATCTGGGTTTGCGTCGGATTCTTTTGTGCAATCCTCTTTGGTACATATGTATGTGAAAAGTGGCCGAATCAGAGATGCCCACAAGATTTTTGATAGAGTGCCTCAACGGGATGTGATTATTTGCAGTGCTTTGATTGCTGGGTACTCCCGACAAGGGTACGTAGATGAGGCCATGCAACTCTTGTTTGGGATGAAGGGTATGGGTTTGGAACCCAATGAAGTCTTGTGGAATGGGATGATTGCGGGTTTTAATCATAGCAGGTTATATGCCCATGCGGTTGCTGTGTTTCAGAAGATGCATTCAGAAGGTTTTCAACCAGATGCGTCTAGTATTTCTAGTGTTCTTTCTGCTTTAGGAGACTTGGAGGATTTAAATATGGGGATTCAGATTCATAGCTATGTGGTCAAAAAGGGACTTTGGTCAGACAAGTGTGTTGTCACTGCACTTATTGATATGTATGGGAAGTGTGCCTGCGCATTAGAGATGTCACAAGTTTTTGAGGAAATGGATCAAATGGATGTCGGTGCTTGCAATGCTATAGTTACAGGGCTTTCCAGAAATGGTCTTGTTGACAATGCACTGGAGGTATTCAGGCAATTTAAGGACCAAGGGATGGAACTGAATATTGTGTCTTGGACCTCCATCATTGCTAGTTGTTCCCAAAATGGGAAGGACATGGAGGCTTTGGAGCTTTTTAGAGAAATGCAGATTGAGGGTGTGAAGCCAAACTCAGTGACTATACCTTGCTTGCTTCCAGCTTGTGGCAATATTGCAGCCTTAATGCATGGGAAGGCAGCCCATTGTTTCGCAGTAAGGAGGGGAATCTCTAATGATGTGTATGTGGGTAGTGCACTGATTGATATGTATGCAAAATGTGGAAAAATCGAATTGTCTTGGCTTTGTTTTGACAAAATGCCCACCAGAAATTTGGTTTGCTGGAATGCAGTTATGGCTGGATATGCAATGCATGGAAAGGCCAAGAAAACCATGGAGATATTCCATTTGATGCAAAGGAGCGGAGAGAAGCCTGATGTTATCAGCTTTACCTGTGTATTGTCCGCATGCAGCCAAAACGGTCTAACTGAAGAAGGATGGTTTTATTTTAACAGCATGTTACAGGAGCATGGTGTAGAAGCAAGAGTGGAGCATTATGCTTGCATTGTGACACTTCTTGGTCGTTCTGGAAAACTTGAAGAGGCTTATTCCTTGATTAAGAAAATGCCATTTGAACCAGATGCTTGTGTTTGGGGAGCTTTACTAAGTTCTTGTAGAGTTCACAGTAATGTAACTTTAGGAAAGTATGCTGCTAAGAAACTCTTTAAATTAGAACCAAAAAATCCTGGGAACTACATCCTTCTGTCCAATATTTATGCTTCTAAGGGCATGTGGACTGAAGTAGATAGAGTGAGGGATAAAATGAAGAGTCTGGGGTTGAGGAAGAACCCCGGCTGCAGTTGGACTGAAGTCAAGAATAAAGTACACATGCTTCTAGCGGGAGACAAAGCGCATCCCCAAATGAACCAAATTATTGATAGGTTGGATAAATTGACCCTGGAGATGAAGAAATCAGGATACTTTCCCAACACCCACTTTGTATTGCAAGATGTGGAGGAACAGGACAAGGAGCAGATTTTGTGTGGACACAGTGAAAAGTTGGCAGTTGTGTTAGGGATTCTAAACACTCCTCCAGGCTCTTCCCTTAGGGTAATTAAGAACCTCAGGATATGTGGGGATTGCCATGCTGTTATAAAATTCATATCTAGCTTTGAGGGGAGAGAGATTTCAGTCCGAGACACCAATCGCTTTCATCATTTTAAAGACGGAGTTTGTTCTTGTGGGGATTACTGGTGAATTATCAGCATGGTGACTAGGTGCTTACTCTTCAAGAGATTGAAGTTACATCCAACTCCAAGTCATTAAGTCCATAGAGCACTATGTAGAGACAAGACAAGAATTGAGACAAAGTGTGCATTCACAGTGAATTAAGGTGCTGGAACTATGCTTAAATACTTTTATTCTAGTCCTTTACAATGTTAAAAGCACTGTGAATAATGAACTAATCCTTAGCATAACTGTTTTGGCCGAAAAAGAATGAACTAACCTTTCACAGTGGTGCGAAATGAAACCAAACTTATTTGCTAATTTGGCCGTAAATTATAGATAAACTATAAACTATATGCTCTTCAAGTGGTTCTCACAGCTGAAGCCATGTTGTTTGTAGGAAATGCAACCTCTGAGGCACAAAGAATAGAATATTCTTCAATAATGAATCTCAGTTTGAGGCACTTCATGTAGCCTCGTTTGTCTACTAGAGTTCATGGTACAAAAGAATGATATTGCAATTTGGCTTTCGAAGTATAAATGCTTTCTTTGTGCAGCCTTCTTTTCAAGAGTGATTGTATCTTCTAAGCAATTTGACATGAAGTGGCAGTGTGAAGACGGTTAGGGCTTGCTTCTTAAGCAAATAAGTCCAGGCAACGACTTAGGGTGCGTGTATGATCTTCGCATGTTGTCGAAAAGGTATTTAGCTGAGGGAGTCGGTATTTGGCTGATGGAGTCCCAAAAAGAAGAATGCAGGAGGATACATTACTCTCATTTTACCTGTTACGTGCAAAAGTGAGCTAACGAAACCATTGGCCCATTGCTGCCGGGAGCTCATCTAATAAGAATATTTTATCTTTTTTCGTTATCTAATTCAAAATTCTCATTCTAAGAGTATGAGTAAACTTGTTGTAGGCTTATAGTCGATATCTTTAGTCAATGTTAGAGATGGGAACCGGAACGCTCCTATTTTGCTTTGCTTCATCTTTAATTTTTTTATGTCTTGGGTCCAGATCGGGCTAAGGTTGGGCCATAATAACCAAGCCCAAGCCCACACACACAAGTCGGGCTGGACTTGGCCTCCAGGGTGGAATGTAGAGGGACTATTTGTTTAATTAAGTTAAAATGAATTAGTAATCCCCTAATAAAAGCGAAGAGTATGTACCAGGCTACCAGCCTTCCCCGGTAAAAAATTCAAATAATTTACAAGCAGCGGGCATACAGAAAAAAATGTGTTAATAAAAAATAAAATAAAAAGCTATAAAAAAGTTTCTGTCCAATAAAATAAAATAAAATAAATTTATTTTTTCGTAATTTACAATGTTCAACGGTATCAATACCGGAAGGACACTCCTAACCTAGTGTTGGTTAGACAAGCAAATCAAGAGAATGGCAGGGAACCACGGCTCTAATGGGTTCCATACCTTCCAACCCGGCTTCTTGCATTTGTCAGTGATTCTAACTAATCCTAACTGCCAACGACCACCTGCATGACATAAATAATCTCTCAATCTCTCATCATATCCTGCCAAATGAAATAAATAAAGGAAAAAAAAAAAAAAGCAGCNAAATAAAGGAAAAAAAAAAAAGAGCAGCAATTAAATAGGGAAGCAAATGAAAATAATGGTCGGGATATGCTTTAGAATATGGAGATTAGATATCAGGTTTCTTTATTAACTAGAATCTGCAGATAAAATATGAGGTAAATAATATGATGAAGAAATAGGGAAGGTACTTATATATCAGCAAATTTAAGTAACAATACCCCATGTTAAGATAGCATACCCAGTAATATCACGCTTATGCAGGGAAAGCGTGGCACAAATAAGATTAAAAAGAAAATTATGTTGCATTGCCACTTCTTTTTCTCTTGTTTTTTACATCAATTCAGCACCTTTCATCATCTAAAAAGAATAATCTCTCAACCTATTTTCTGGGGTAAGGCCACCTACAGAGCATATGCTAAACACCAGTAGCAAGGAAGAGACTACATACTCTCCATCTGAAAAAAATTAAGATAAGGTTTTCTGCAGAACACTTAGTAGTGCAGTGGCTAAAAAACACTCCAGGACCACATGTGAATTATCTAGAAACATGGAAATATAAAAGAGTTGAAATGACACATTCACATATTAGTCACTTAAGAAGTACCTTCGCATACAATGTCTTAGGCTTTGTACTCTTCAAGATGCATCCACTTTGTAGATGACCACTTGTTACCCCTTATCACAGGGCATCCACCTATAACAAACCATAACATACATCCAAATATTAACATTAATTATATGTTGGATGACTAAAACTTACAAATGATAAACATGAGAATTAACATTGCAACAAAGGTCAGTCCTACTCTTCTTAAGTGCAAGACAACAGCTCTTAGCCAATGGAGAAAATGCATAATAGCTAACCGTGCAAACTTGATGGGTCTAGAGTAGCATCAGGCCTCATGCTCCAAAATAGTAATGCATCACCCATTTTAGGTTTCACTGCAAGTCCCTTTTTACCACATTCAGATAATTCATTCCACCAACGCACAGAGCTGATATTCCCCTTTGCAGCGGGAAACACTGTCTCACCACCTTCTTCAACGTCTGACCTGAACCAATGGCACAAGAGATGAGAGATGCCAAAAAGAACATTGAAAAAACCACATATAAGACACAAGACACAAATTTAATTACTGTAGTAAATACACTGAACATATGGGAAGAGAGAAACCATCTTACAGATACATCAGAACAGTGGCAACCCGTTGACCTCCATTCTTGGTGTTGAAATCATCAAGGAAATAATCAAAATGCGAATCGTATTTCTGCCCAGCTTCATAGTGGAGAACTTGAAGTCCTTCTCCATGCTCTGAAAATTGTATTTCAGATTAAAAATCATCAGATCATGCATGAATCTAGGATATAACAGATACACACACTACTAGGAGAAACATAAAAGAGTTCTTCAAATCATAGGGAATAAAATTACTGCATATGTGAATATGTATTACCACATTGTTGATGTTGACCAATTTTCTAACTGTAAGACTCAATTATAGTCGGGGATTTTGAATTTTTGTTTATAAGACCATCAAAAGAAATCTTGTCAGGACCAAGGTTTGGTTGAGTTGAGTGATTCTGACCACTGAGGCCTAAAATTAGCTTAATAAAGCTTCCTTTCTTCATGTTAATTAAATACAAAACACAGAAGCGGTATAGATCCATGATAGGCTCCCCTACAATAAGTACAAATATGAGAATATGAGACCTCCAACATGCCGGTGTAGAGATAATGGAACCCTAGAGAATTATGACTCCCAAGTGACACAAACCATCTAAATTCTTAAACTTCATATTCAGCGAGCCAGGGGAATTAACAGTAAAAATTAAGAGCTAATTGTCAAAATGCCACTTGCTTACATAGCATCACAGATGACACTTCTAATGATTAATTTAGAACTCTTTTAATCTAGCTAACAGACATGTTAATGCCTCTTATAACCATCAGATAGACCATGGACACCCCCAGTGACATGTTTTTTCTTTTTGAATTTCAGAGTAGAAAAACATTTTGTTCAAAAGAAAAAGGTGTCACAACACAAGTCTCTGATAAAATGATCTTATGAGAAAAAAAGGCTGGATTGGAAGAAACATAAAGGTGTAGGTATCTACTCTAGCAGTCACATACCTACAGGAATGAAAGTGAAGTCTGCTATTCTCTTCTCAATATCCCTAATTATTTTATCGCGGCCTCTCCTCAGAAACATTCCAGAACTTGTGCGCACCCTGCAGAGAAGGATTTATAGGGTTTCACACAACTACATATATCGTCTTAATCTGTAGGGTGGAGATGGAATACTTTGAAATCCATACCTACTATCTTTGCTCTTCCCGGTCTTGCTATCAACAACAGTTGACTTTTCCATATGAGGTTTAGCAAGAGTTATTAAGTAGTCACATTCTTCCTTGGACTGTTCAAAATGATATCAAGCATTAACATTCTTGGACAGTAACGAAATAATTTATCCAACACTCATTTGAGTGAATGACATTTCAGGTTTCAGAAGGTATAATATAGACCCACAAAATAAACTATTAGTAAGTAAATCTCGAAACTCCAAGGCTTTCTGAACAGAGGCTGTACAGAGCACATTTGATAGAACAAATGTGATAAGCAGATCAACATCTCATTGCTAAATAGTGAATGCTCCGAGAAAGATCTGTTTTCTTGACCAACGAATTCTTCAGAGGTCTACTATATGGATGATATGAATAAAAGGACAAAACCAAAAAGAGGAAACTAACCAAGAAATTGTGATATATGAAAGCTCTGGGCTCCCAAGAAATCACTTCGGTCCACTGCTCTCCTCTCTTCCCCAATCCATCATCTCTGAATAATATAATTATATGTATTTCATAATCCAAAAGCAAATTAGCTTAAATTACAAGCAGATCAAATTCATCGACACCGTAGATTTATGAGCGAAATGCGTACCTCTCAACGGTCCTGTGCCTAAAGGAACTGAGATCGTTAGGCGAAAAGTCGTCGGTGGTGCTATCTGGAAGGGATACGATTCCGAAAGCTAGAAGCATCAGAAGCACTACCGATAGCATGAATAGCATCGACAAGACGAGCGTGAAAGTCGACCATTTCTTGCTCTGCAACCGACTATACCTCCCCTTCGCCATTGTTGAATGAGCTCCAAACTCTAAAGCTCTGATCGAATGCTCATGCAATAACGAGCTCTGCGCACTTAACTTCAAATTTCTCTATGGCTCTCTGAGTCTGAGATACGGAGCTTTCAAAATCTATCTGAGGAAGAAGAGAGCTTGAGTCGTAAACCTTCCGCCTTATATTTATAGGTACCAAAATCTGTTGTTAATAGCTTTTCTTTTTGGATCAAATTGTTAACAGTTTATTCGACTTCTAAACTGTGGGGGCTCAGGAAATGGGCATTCTAGTAAATATTAAGTGTCGTGGTTTTCATTTCCAGCTTTTCGAGTGTTGTGGGCCGCACATTGGTTATGACTGGGGGATCCTAAAATTCAATACGGAGCTTTCAAAATCTATCTGAGGAAGAAGAGTGCTTGAGTCGTAAACCTGTCCGCCTTATATTTATAGGTACCAAAATCTGTTGTTAATAGCTTTTCTTTTTGGGTCAAATTGTTAACAGTTTATTCGACTTCTAAACTGTGGGGGCTCAGGAAATGGGCATTCTAGTAAATATCAAGTGTCGTGGTTTTCATTTCCAGCTTTTGGAGTGTTGTGGGCTGCACATTGGTTATGACTGGGGGATCCTAAAATTCAACTCGTCTTCTTTTCTCTCCTTTTTTCCTTACAACAATATCTTTCTCTTTGTAGATTTCTATATAAGTTTCAATAATATCTCTTTTTTTTTTTTTTTTTTCNTTTTTTTTTTTTTTTTTTCCGTTATCGATTTTTAATTTCCTTTTATGAGCCCCATTATTGGAATAATATTAAAACTCCTTACCAAAAACTTATATTAAAACTACACCCCTTTGATGGTATGCTTTAGATTTCGGACGCCACCTTGCGAGGACCTTTTCTCCATAGCAACATCAGGTTGGTTTCTTTATTGACTTTAATATGGAGGTAAAATATGATATAATGGGGAAGGCAATGTAAATTTAAGTTGATACCCCATGTTAAGATAGCCTGCATAGTAATATCTAGGACTGAGTCAATGTCCGTAACCGAACCGAAATCCCATAACCGACCGCTGAACCGCCATCGACGTTATGAACAAACCAGCAAGCAGGTAGTCACAAAAAATTATGTCCTATGTCGTATTTAATGTTGTTTAAACTTTAAACCCCTGATTTGTTCACAGGCATCTCTAAATTCGTGAAGCAACCGAAAAGAGTTTGTTTGATTATTGTCTCTGGTTGTATTTTTACACGTGGAGCAGAGTCAAGAGTGGGATATCAATTACTCTTCTCCAAATGGCCTTCCTTGTACTAGAAAGCTAAATTTTATTTGTCAATGTCACAGAAAATGGAATTATGGCCATGATGCAAATACCCAAATCAGTAGCATCTAAACCACTTTCTCGGTGAAGTTTTCATTGACAGACTGAAAATATGTAACACACAAGACACTATTACAGACTCAATCAATCATTACCAAAATAGAAAAATAAGAAAAAAACAAAAGACAAAAAAAACCCAAGCTGTTTACTCTTAATCTTGACCACCTCGCTCCTTCTGAATCTGCTGCCTCTGCTTCTCGGCGAGCTTATCTAAAGCCGACTGCACAGCATCATGGCCACCGATGAGCAATCGGGTAACAATTTCCGGATCCGTCTCGAACCGGGCCTCCTCGAACTCCTTCCTCGCGTTTTCTCTGAGGACATCTCGCCAGAGCATCCCCCGAGAGTCGGGCCACATGAAGAACCGAGTCGCCCTAAGAATGTCTCGATAAAGACTCAGTGCCTCTCTCCGAGTGGTGGTGAGTCGCCGCCGATTCAGCAATTCCTTCTCTTCGTCGTCGATGGCTTTCTCTTTCTTCACTATGTGTCTGTCTAGAAGCTCCTCGATGGTGTCCGGGCCATCGTGCAATAGACGCCGGCTATAACTCGAAACGACGTTGGAGCGGGCGATGAGGTTCACAGGGATTCGCCATTTTTGTAGATTCGCGGTCATCTCTCTGAGTCTGAGCGGTTGGGCATGCGGCAGATGGAGCCATGGACGAATAAAGAAACATAAAATGGGCTTATGAGCATATGGTATGGGTAATTCAGTTGGGCTTATGAACTTTTAAAATGGGTCGATGGAGCCCAAAAGCTGTGACTACGAGTCTACCGTAAATTATGGTTTGTCATTCATCTCAAGGGCCGAAACTAGTGCAAGTATACACCACAACGACAACTACGACATTGATGGTGACGTACATTTTTAATTGATTTTTATTTAGGAATAGGTTTTTAATTAGTGGACCGATTTGGATTAGGAAAATACCATATCGGTTGTATTTTCCTTCAAGGCCGTCTTGATAAGAGAAAGTTAGCGCCAATCAATCCAGTAATGCCTCTATCACCAACTGAATTAAAGCTCTTAATTGGAGTTTTTGTTCAAGTAATTAAAAAAAGGAATCATTTTTTACCCCTAAAATTACTCGAATTAGTCCACAGTTCACTTTCCCTAAACAATTTAATTATAGTGCATCACTGCCTCCTTGTACAATATACTAAAAACAATACTCTCTTTTGTTTGGCTTACTAGTGGTTGGTTCCTTCTCAAACTGTTCTTATGATCTTGACCTTTGTCTAGAAATTTTATTTTCCTTGTCAAGAAACAATTAGGAAAACCAGCTGTATTACAACCCACGCATAAAATTGTATTAAAACTTAAATTTCAAACTCTTATAATCTTATTCATACATCATGATTTCGTGGTTCTTTCCTAATAAGATTTGATTACCAAAGTCCATACTAGTTGGTATTTCTATGTGCGTGGAGTTAAGTATGAAATCAAAGAAGAAAAATATATATTTATTGCCTTCCCTAGGAATAGGATGCAGCAATTTTACAGCCCTTGTATATATTACTGTAAATTTCTTGGTTTGATTTGAACTTGTCATAGTTGTAGATGATTTCTAGAGATCAGTCGCCAAGATTAATATCACTGAAGGAACTGATACCTTTGCAGCCATGGAGGACTCCATCCCCACCATTCTCTCAAAATCAATATAGGCACTATATGAATGTGAAGAATCCAATAACCAAAGATGTAGCAAGAGCATTTTGGACACCAAATGCATTGGAGAGGGAAGCTGATGTTACAGATAATGAAAATCCATATGAAAGATTGTTTGAGTTTATTGATAAGTGTGTCATCATAAAAGTTAGACGATGGATTGATCGGGTATTCGGCGAAATATTTTGCTTACCTAAGTATGTCGATTATCATAGTAGCTAGGACTAGTAGACTATGAATATTCTTTAGCTTGTGAATAGTTTCATTAGATGTAGATTCTATGTTGCTAATTGTCTGGCTTTGGGTCCTTTGCTGCTTAGACGATACGGAAAAAGAAGACATATATGATTGTATTTATCTGTTTATTGGCTAATTTGATGGATGAGACTTGTTTGTTATTTCATGATCATGAAGAACTATATCAATTTTTCAGAATTTCCATTTGCTGGGTGCGGATCTTTCTTATTTACTTCAGACCCAGAATCTAGTCTGCAATTGCATTACTAAAATTTCTCTTTAGTTTCTCATCTTTATACATATGACTGTCTTTTTGTCTGTACATGAAAGAGAATCAATCGCAGCCAACATAATTAAGTTCTACTATTATCCATACTCAAATGTCGAAATCAGCTTTTGAAGATATCTAGTTGCTATGAGTTATGAGAGAATTATAAGATTCTTGAGCTATTCTTTCTATGGACACTTGGTTTTAGAATAGATGTTCAAATTCCTTTATGGTATTAAAGTAAGTTTGTTTATGAGTATTAGGCCGAGTGGCCACACATATTTTACTTCATCTGATATGAGTTGTCTACGTGTTTGGTTTAAGTAATGTCACACATGCACATGTGGGGTCGTGTGAGAATTGTAGAATATTGGACCATTCTTTTTATTACCAATTGATTTTGAAATAGATATCTAAAATTCAAAAATTGTTCAATCCTAAATGAGGCCTAAGGCAAATTAGACAGAGAGATCAAATTGATGTTCAGTGACAAAGATGAGAAATGATATTGAGTGAAAATGCACTTTAGGGACCAAATTGATGTTTTAGTGAAATTTGAGGAACTATATTGGTGATATAAACCCTTTAATTAATTGGTGATATGCAGAGGGTCAAACATTAATTGCAAAAAAAAACATAAATTAATCATCGTCTATTGTATTAAACTATTAAATGGTAAATCGGCATGAGTGTGGAAGCCACTTTTTTAGGCCCCTTCCATTCACTATCTAAATTTACAAGCCCACAATTTTCTCTCGTGTGGCAAATGGGCCTTCTCCTTTGTGAGCGTTGGCCACTAGAATCGGACGGCGTCGTATAGAAGCAAATATCACGCTTCAGTATTTCCTCTTGGCCTCTTCCCCATTCTCTCTTCTTTCACCATTGTCTATTTTCTTGAGTGTTGGGTAGACTGAAACTCAACTATGGCATTAAGTCAATCAAAGCTGCATTTCCGGCGCTGCTTTCTCTCTCCATTTTCTCAACGACGAGTTCTCAAACCGTATTATTTCTCTTCAGCAGCTTCAGAAGCACATCTTCTTCAAGAGGACGACACCCCAGACGATAATTCCGAAACTACCCCTATCCCCAACTTGTACCCAGAAGAAACCCTAATCGCCGACAAATTCCACGGCCTAATCAAAGACCACCACCGCAATAACCCTAAACCTAACCCCACTCCCCCAAGCCCTACCTGCACTATCCCGGCTCTGTCCCTCGACTTCTCTCAACTCTCCGCCGTCCACTCCACCACTCCAGACATCGTCCGCCGCGTGATCGAGAAATGCGGCGGGGTCCGCCATGGGATCCCCTTTCTCCAAGCCCTGGCTTTCTTCAACTGGGCAACGTCACGTGACGGGTTCAATCAGAAGCCAGAGCCCTACAACGAGATGGTTGACCTCGCCGGGAAGGTAAGGCAATTTGATTTGGCTTGGCACGTGATCGAGTTGATGAAAGCTCGGAATGTCGAAATTACGGTTGAGACCTTCTCGATTCTTGTTCGGCGGTACGTGAGGGCCGGATTAGCTGCGGAGGCGGTGCACGCTTTTAATCGTATGGAGGAGTATGGCTGCAAACCTGATAGGAATGCTTTTTCTGTTGTGATTAGCATTCTTTGTAAGAAGAGAAGGGCCAGTGAAGCGCAGTCGTTTTTTGATAGTTTGAAGCATAAGTTTGAGGCTGATGTTATTTTGTACACTAGCTTGGTTTATGGGTGGTGCAGAGCTGGTAATATATCGGAGGCAGAGAGGGTATTTAGGGAAATGAAGACGGCTGGGGTTGAGCCCAATGTGTATACTTACAGTATCGTGATCGATGCCTTGTGTAGGTGCGGCCAAATTACTCGTGCTCAGGATGTTTTGGCGGAGATGATCGATGCAGGATGTCATCCGAATTCGATCACTTTTAATAATCTAATGAGGGTTCATGTGAAGGCTTGCCGAACCGAAAAGGTGTTGCAAGTTTATAATCAGATGAAGAGGCTGGGATGCAGTGCCGATACCATTACATACAATTTTCTTATAGAGTGTCATTGTAAGGATGGGAACGTGGAAGATGGTGTTAAGGTGCTTAATTCGATGGTTAAGAAAGGTTGCAGCCCAAATGCGTCGACTTTCAATCCCATATTTCGGTGCATTGCAAAGTTGAAGGATGTTAATGGTGCTCACAGGATGTATGCTAAGATGAAGGAGTTGAACTGCAAGCCCAACACTGTGACTTACAATACATTGATGCAGATGTTTGCGGAATCCAAATCGACTGATATGGTATTGAAGCTGAAGAAGGAAATGGATGAGAATGAAGTTGAGCCTAATGTGAACACTTATCGGGTTTTGATGTCCATGTATTGTGGAATGGGGCATTGGAACAAAGCCTACAAGTTCTGTAGGGAGATGATTGAGGAGAAAAACTTAAAACCGAGTATGCCGGTTTATGAGATGGTGCTGCAGCAGTTGCGGAAGGCAGGACAGTTGAAGAAGCATGAGGACTTAGTGGAAAAGATGGTTGATATGGGATTCGTTACTCGCCCATTAGCATTGTAATTTGTACAATTAGCTTGCTGCTTTGCTTTCATTAGTTGTTGCATTAAGCAATCATGCATTCTTTCTGTTTTTATGAAATTAGAATACAGCTTTTGGTTTTATGCTAATGCTAGTATGTAGCTTGCTAGCATCTAATCTGACGACTAAAACTTCATTAAGAATGGCATTTTAAATCGTTGTTATCAGTTTTACTTCAAACTTTGCTTGTTTATTGATACGCAATGGGTTGACATCTAACATGTTCTTGGTTAATCATTCAAAATTTCAAGATGAAATTTAAGTTCTGGCCTCTAGGCTCTGGGCCTCTGGCTTAGTATTATCACTTGAGGGCGTGTAAACACAATGGGGATTGCACATTTAGAAACTCTACAACTCAAAAGAACATGATACATGGTTTTCCTTATACCCTACTAATGACCTTGCATGTCAAGCATCTCGTCTAGGCGTTTCAATCTCTCCAAACCTTCACTAATCAAAAAACGAATCCTTTGCCTGTCATTGCAGTGCCGGTTATTCTCCATTTCTTGTCTAATCATCGATCTTAGTTCACCTGTAAACATCAACTGACTTACAATTACAAACAATGCATTGCAACTGAACCCATCAAAATTTACAGAAGAGAAGTATCAACACAAGGATGTTTGTGTGTGCGCCTGTTCGGAATTGAATCAATGACCTAACAAGGAACAGTGTGAAATCATGTTTAAGTTCAAAAACGGCAATGCAGACAAAAAAAAATGCACAATCTATGAAAAATACGAGTTAAGGTGATCTGTAAGTGTGAGTGGGAGAGTGAACTCCTTTTGGGCATAAAATTCCTGATAACTGATAAACATCCATTGATTTCTATGATGCTGGGCAAGAAACAATATGTTATTCCATCTAGAAATGTGTTACTACTAGTATGACTATCATTTTGAATAAAAGATTTGTGTGGAGTAAGTAAGTTGACCTCTAGCGTCAACAGGGGATCTTCGAGTAATCCGTAGTGCTTGCCTATAAAGCTTCAAGGCTCGACCACGAAGAAGAAAGTCCTGCAAATCAAGGCCCAGAGCCATTTGTAATCAATGGACTCTTTTCCTCAAAACACGCATTACCACGTCAGACTCGATCACTGTATCCATAGTAAACCCATATTTTCATGTAATATATACACAGAAAAAACTGTAATCCATATCATACAAAAACAGAAGTCTCAGTTGGCAGACCGGTTATCGTTTATTTTTCAATCATGCATTTTGGAGATGAAAATCAGATCAGAGAGTAACGAGTTCCAGCTCATCGTAGAAATCGATTTCATTGAATTACAACTAGAACCTAGGGCTGGAAAAATGGCAAAAACAAAATAAAAATTCTACCAGAAATAACTTGGAATTTGAAGAAAAACAAAAATAATATGTCCGCATACCTTGAGGTTGAGCCTAGCGGTAGCGGGAGCTTGATGTTCAGACGAGTTGTCAGCTCAGATTGGATTTCGGAGCCGACTGAAGTAGTCCCAAGTTGAAGTAAGTATGCCGTCCGGTAGAAATGTTTGTGGGCTGGGCCTAAGACTGCTACCCTCAATCTTCACATTATACAATTATGGGCCATGAGCAAATTCAGAAACTTATGGGCGTTGCGTTGATTTCAAATTTGTCGGTGAACGAATTTATTTAATGAATGCCTACATACGTAGGGTCTTTCATTAAGTACACAGCAAAACCAGCTACAAATAATGCAGTACAACAACTTGATAGACAAAGGCAAACCAATGCAAAGAAACACAAACATCTTCATCACTCATCAGTAATTGCCCTAATGAGGGAGGTTGGAGGGTGCCCCACATCTTAACTAGTCTAGGAAGCTTCAACGTGACAAAGTCCCCATTTCTTGTTCATGGACGACATGGTCCACACCACATAGAATATACAGTACCCAGTCACCCACTTCTTAATTTGTACTAACCCATTTTGCTACTGCTCTTCAAATCAAACCATGTCGTTTTCACTTTTCAATATCTTAAATTATTTGATCAAAGATAAATGGAATATATTAGATGATGATGAGATAATTGGGCTTTCAGAGTAAGTAAATCTCATATATATATGTATCCTTGTCCTCATAATGACTTTATCATACATGCATGTAACAATTCAGATAGAACGTAACATTATCGTCACAACTCGATCTTATTTCATTCTGTCGGTGGGAACAAGTATTCATGCGTATGAAATATATATGTAATACATATTCTTCTACATCATAAATGCCATGTGATTTGTATGCAGTAAATGTTTGACCTCATTAATGAAAAGTCAAACTAGTGCAACCCGAAACTCGTTGCAAGTTAATTCCTAGTCATGAATAAGACCAATTACGATTACATCCCTATGATTCAAATGATATTTAAATATTAGACCCAAAATAAAAAATTTGTATAGTAATCAAATTTCAATATGGTGGGCGGTTCACTACAAGTTTTCAAATGCTAACTAATTACAGATATTAACTTAATTTACCAGTTAATTAATACAAGGTACATAGACATGATCTATTGTTTAAACCAAAAGACGATGCGTTGGTCATACCGCTTTCTCTTGTGAAAATGGGTTGAAAATGTATTATGGTGTGCACGACTTAAACTCATATTGGATGTTCGACCCAAAAACAAAAAAAAAACCTCATATTGGATGGCATATATTTGACCATTTCGAACGTTTCAAAAAATGTCAACTATCTCTTAATTACTTCAAAAAATTATTCAATTAATCTACGGATTATGTTGTTTTAAAAAAAATCTATGGATTATGTTAACACTCAAGTTTAGTTTAGTTTTTTTTATAACTGAAATATAGTTTTTAACTTTTTTTCGAAGGAAATTTTTTTAAAAATAGTTGTCAATTATTTTCCTAAAACAGCTAATTAAGCTATCAATTATTCCAGAAAAAACTTTATACGTTCCTGTTTTATAAAAAAATAGTACTTGAAGTTAAAATGATCTAAAATGCATAAAATAAAAAAATTAATTGACCAATATTATGTGATATGAAACGGTTACAATATAATTAGAGTTTTGTTAGAATTATAAAAATCATAAAGTTTTAGTCGGTAAAACATAAAATTAAATGTTGTAATGGAAAGTCTTTCGAAACATGTATATGCTAAATGGATGTTGCCAAAGTTATCCTTTTATTTACAGTAACAATACGATGATTGTTACTACCCGACATTAACAATACGGTGATTGTTACTGCCCGACAGTAACAATCACACTGCCTAAAAATGGAAAAAAAGTACAGTAACGCCGTGATTGTAGCACATGATTTTTTTAAAAATGGACCGGCAAGGTTATATCTTTCTGTATTTGGATTTAATGAACTATAAAAGTGTCCAAATGGACTTATCAAACCAATATCCCTAAAGTTTTAGTCGGTAAAACATAAAATTAAATGTTGTAATGGAAAGTCTTTCAAAACATACATATGCTAAATGGATGTTGCCAAAGTTATCCTTTTATCCAAGTGTCATCATTATCTTTTGGATAGCCACGTGTGAGATTCAATGATTAGATTCAGGTATTAACAAATCATAAACCAAACAAAGGGTAGCCAAGTCAATTCCTACAATGCTTTGTTTAGTAGTTTAATTATAATTTAGCCCATGTAATAAAAACGTTGACTGTAAACTGAATGGCGTGCAGAGAAATAAGGAAACCTACATGAAACGCAAGCAGTTCGTATTAATTAATTTGGGTGAGTAAATATGGTTTGCAAGGTCACACCACCTTGTTTGACCCAGACACAGTACACACTCCTCTTTTATTGACAATGTCAGATCACGACCTTTACACACACATCTCCCTTCTATATCTTCTGCTTAACCTTGTTTCTTGTCATCCTCCTCTTCTAATCTTCTTAGTACTCCACATATAAATATATACACGTAGTGGTTTTTGAATAATTAAGAGATTTCCAGTTGAATATGGAGAAACAAGCAGTTAAACCAAGGAACGCGATCTTGAAGTTCCTGCCAAAATCAACTTCTGCAGTGTATTTTCAAAACCCTCCTTTCAGCCCCAGCAGAGACAAGAGACTAGACATTAATAAGCTCAAAGCTCACGCTGGCAGAGGATTCTCCGGTCCACTCATTATTTCGGACGAGGCTCGAAGAAAGCCGAAAAATGGGTTTGAGACCCAAGAAGAAGAACCTTCTTCACCAAAAGTGTCCTGCATGGGACAAATCAAGCACAAGAAACACCAGATTAAGAAAATAAATCGTGCTTGTCCTTTGCCCCCTAGAGATCATATTCATCAATCAAAGCCTTCAACCTCGTCGGCATGGTCTCCCCGAGAAATTAAAAAGCACGCGTTCGTGTTTCGGAGGATGTTTAGCAGCGTAAAGCCGGGAAGATCAAAATCCGATGGTAATAACGGTGATGATGATCATCATAAGCGGCCTTCAGGACTTCCAGGCAAAGCGCCTTCTTTGACTCAGATGAAGCGGTTTGCGAGTGGACGCGGTCATGCCTTTGCAAACTTTGACTGGGAAGCCTCCCAACAGATTTCACCGCTTGATCATCGCCACGACCAGAATTATTATTCAGATGAAGAGAGAGAAGGAGACAGTGATGAGCGAGAAGATCAACACCATGCCAGAATTCATTTCTCAGCACCTTTATCTATTGGTGGAGGAGTACCTTTGCAGCCAAAGAAAGAAATCAATCTATGGAAGAGAAGAACAATGGCTCCTCCTAGCCCTCTTGAATTGAAACCTGTGGTCAGATAGTTACTTAATTCTCAATGTTTTAAATTTTCTGAGGGGGTTTTTTTTGTTTCTTCTTTTTGTTCATTTTGTTTTCAACTGAATTAGATCATCATTAATCAATCCATGGTGACAATATGTGATGAAATTTAATGCAAACTGTAATTGGCTTGATGGGTTATGTTCATAATATATAAATTTGAGTTAGGTTCTTAATTATTTGATCTTCACAGGATTTCATCTACTTGTGCCATAATTTGATGAGGTTTAACTTTTTTTGGAAGTAAGTGAATGCAGGGCCCAATTCTAGAATATTATTTTAGCCGATCCACAAGCAAGTAGTACTTGCTTAGTTTTCCTTTTCTAGCTAACTATATATTAATTAGAGGGAAATTGACCATGATAATTGGGGTAAATGTAATAAACTTATGCATATATGTTTGGGACAGATATGCTGTCATACCAGTCAGCCAGTTGTCGATATTGAAAATAAATAGTTGTAAGGTTAATTAATTGGTGGTTTTCACGTCAATTCCAAAATGTTGCAAGGTTAATTGGGATAGAATTAACGTATAGTCTGTCTTCCACAGGACACTTAATATTAGCTGGCAGCTGGATCGCATTAAACTTAACCAAAATGTATTGAATGGTCAAAATTATCTCACACAAAAGGAGAAAAAAACAAAAAACAAAAAAAAACTTACGAAAATGTAGTTCCAATGGGCAGTGCAGTGAGGTCAAATGCATGATTCCATGAATATTAGCTTGCAGCATTTCAATGCCAGATCGCTTAGAGATAGGCAAAGTTTTTGGACCGCGATATCAGACTCTTCTGATGGATGACTGATGACTCCACCATCCCCTTTACGAGGCTTCAAGTTCTTAAATGACAATTAATTATTCAACTAAAATAATGCCATCGCACTATATGCCAACACCTAACAACTTTTTGGGACCTTTATATGCTGATTATGCCTCTGATTTAGTGCAGAATATTCACTCATTTATAAATGAAATGAAACCTCCTATTGACCCGGAACCGAGTATCACAGAATACAATATATTTTTATTTGAGCAATTTGTTTTTGTCCTTTTGGCCAAGAAGAAACATCAAACTTTCATTCAAGAAAAACCAAACGTACAGAGAAACCGAAGGACAAAGGACAGAAAACTAAAAGCAAACAAAGAAATCAAAAGCTTTAAAGCAATAAACACCAAGCCCCGTCAAAACTCAATACCCAACCCCAGGAAGCCCATTGCAACGAGGATACCACAGAGAGAAGATGGTTAAGGAATAATTATTTGCAAGAAATCACAGTTATGATGGGTTATGGGCTTGGGAGTTGGGGCCTCGAACCCAGCCCAGCCATCTGGTATTCCAATGCTGAACAGTCAAGGAACCATTGATGGGCGAGGAACAATTACTGCATCAGTAAAATTTAATGAAAATAATTTTTTAGCAAAATAGTAAGATACTGATTGTTTTAGTTTAGATATTAACCTAGAAAAAAACATTTTAGACCAGAAATTAGGAAGTGCCGAGTGATTGACAATTCATTAAACACATGGTTGTATATATTAACTTTGGTTTGGTTTATATATGAAATTCATAAATGTTATAGTATTTATAAGGGTACGTTTGGCTTAGATTTGAGAGATGAAGCCATACAAACTAGAGATTAAACACTTAAGTCTCAAGCTTTAAACCAATGAAATAACTTATGAAATTGGTATATAAAGTTAAATAAACTATAATTTTAGTACTTAAAGTTAAACCAGAAAACATGGAAATTTGACACCTAAAATAAAAAAAAACCTTAACATCTAAATAGAAGACGACGAGTATTCCCGACATATTTGAAAACCTGAGATTCAGTTGTCTCTCCAATCAATACTATATACTATACCGGTTGGTCCATCTGTTCTCTCAGTAATAATTTACAGCTGACCAAAGTTGACCGAGTCCAATTGTTGTAAAATGATTACCTACGTGTAACCAATCGGGTGGATCTTAGTGGGACACTCTCTGGGCCTTAGGCCCATTGAGCCAGCACCGGATATAGCCCATAAAATATAGCTGGCATATATGATATATCCATATATAGTCCTGCTAAGTATAATATGGCTCCACTGCTAAATTTTTTGTAGTTTCCGGTGTCTTGCTTCTTAAATCTTAATAGCAGAATTCTCTTCTGAAATTTTCACAATCTAAAGGGGTATTTAAATCAGACGCCATTAGATTTATGCACACAGTTTCACTCACAAATCAAATACCCACACACAAAAAAGAAAAAGAAAAGTAGTGTAAATTTGCTTAATTAGAAGTAGTAAAACAAGTTTTCCAGATGCGTATGCTACATTAATTTAAATCTGAATACTATTAAATTTGAATTTGTTGGGAATAATTAACTCAGAAAGTTACACGAACTCCTTGGTATCTTAGAATCTCACCAATAAGCTCCCCTTTACCAGAACCCACATACCTTCCGCTAATCTCACCATCTCTAATGAACAAGAAAGTGGGTACCTCCACGACGTCCATGTCCTTGAGGAACTGCAGGCAGCTGTCATTCTCATCACCGTTCATTCTGGCGAACACCACGGTGTCAGCCATCCGCCTCGACAACTTGAGGACAGTCGGATAGACCTTGACGCAGGGCCCACAGTGTTTCAACCCCACATCAAGCACAACGAGCTTGTGGTCTACCTTATGATCCTGAATCAACTTCTCCACGTCGTCCCTGTTATGCAGTTGAACCACACCTGAGTGGTTGTCCCCGTAATACAAGACATCTCCAACAAGCTGATCTCCGTCTATCCCTTCCTCTTCGTGAATCTTTTGCATGCTTTTGTAGAAGCTGAAGTGTGGAACTTTCTCGATTTTCTCTCTCCTGCAAAGCTCTCTCGTCTTTTCGGATTCGTCTCCCATGACGAACAGGAACTTCACGTCGCTGCATGTACGGCTCAGGTCCACCATAAAAGGGTACATTTTTTTGCTGTTGATGCTGTGACTGGCGGCGAATTCAACCACCACCAGCTTGTTTTTGGCCGTCTCAAGGGCTTCATCGAATTCCTCGATGCTGTGGACTTTCTGTACTCTTTCTTCGCTTTCCACTTTCGTAGTAGTGCCAGGAGCAGTTGTAGCCTTTCTAATGAACTGGGTTTGCTTTGTTTCAAGTGTTGTTCTTAGAGGTTTGAGCATGCTAACCCGATGAGTTAAAAAGGAACAATATTGGCGGTACAGAGAACTCGTTTTTGGGATTGAACTTGAAGATAGAGATGAATTTGGTGGTTTGGCTAAGAAATTGGTGATTGTCGCCATTGAATAATGAAATTATGAGAGAAATCAGAATTTGCTTATTGGATGAGTGTACATACAAATACAAATACAGGGAGAGTGAGAATTATCAGGAAATCTCAGTTGCCAAACCTCACATCCACTCGTTTGCTTGTGGTTCATAATTCATATACATTATCCACTGACAGAGTATATGCCCATAATCATATCCGTTCAGGAGGTACGCATTTTCGAACATCTTCTTAGCATATTCATCTTCATTCTCTATGTAGTGTTCTAAGCCCATGATAGTTCAAGATCTACGCAAGGCCCAAATGAGTGTTGTTGATCCAAAAAATTTGGGCCTCTACTTGATGCTTATCTGATGAACAAAGCGAGACATATATATCATCTTCTCGCTCACCTCCTTCCACAAATGACAGATTGTCTGTCACTACTTAGACTAAATGGTCATTGCCTCTTAAGTTCTTGACTATTAAGAATTGTCACTTCATTTTTTATCTCTTTTTCTTTTTTTTGGCAAAAAAAAAAAAACTATAACGCAGCAATTAAGTGGACTAGAATCACGCAGCGAGCTAGGACTATAGTTTTGACAAGCTAGAAAGAATAAGACAAGAATCTTCAAATCTATAACAAAAAATCGTCTACTCAAACTCAATAATGAATGATTTAGGAGTTTGACAAAACAACTCTACATGTGGTGGCACAATAAGTTGCGTGCCCATAATTGCATGAGATATTTGAAAGTACCAAAAACAATGATAGTATTCCTAAAGACGGTATATGAATGAAGTACCTAACCAAGTGTTTGGGGATGACACCCCCCAATGAGAGTCAATGGTCAACGTTTATCGGCCATGTGGAGTCTTGCATCCGAGTTCAACCTCACCACCCCAATCAACGGTTAGTCCAGACGACTGTTTCGAATCGGATCATGTTGCTTGATCCGATCCGAACGCAATGCACCAACGATGTTCGGATGAGCAAAGGCCAACAAGTACCAATGTTCGGATCGAATTATCAGTTCGGATTCGAACGAAATATCTCCAAGTACTTTCCGTCAAGCGTTGCTCTTTTGACCATCATCTCATCCTCCTTGTGTTCGGATCGGAAGCTAGTGTCTCTTCCGAGCCGAGTATTGACAAGGAGAACCAACAACCACTTGGGTTCACTGCGAATCAAGGCCTTGCTCGGAGCGGATCGACCCTTTTCGACTCATCACATTCCGAGCCAAGCAAGCCTACAGGAGCAGTTATTGCGTCTGACATACCGAAGGTACCTTTATGCTTTGCATTTATGGCTTGTTCGCTTTGCCTCACTTTCCATTTAATGCAAGCGACTTCTAGCCATTTGGTAGTCACCTCCTCTGCATTAAATGAGAATTCTGTCAGCCATATTGCCTGTTTTTCAAACTTAATATCTGAGGCCTATGATCAGCCATGATCACCCTTACATACCTAGCAGAAATATCTCAGACCCATTTGCATATAAATATGTTCATGTTCACAAGGGAAAGGGTCACAGAAACTCAGCCAAAAACTTGCCTAAGCTCTGAAGAAGTACACCCAGAAAGTTTACCTCTTTTCCTTCGTCTTCATCCAAAGTTCTTGCTGTGTTCTTCATTTGCACTTGCATCTCCTTCCTTTCATCTCTCTTACTTTACCATCGAAGTACCTTCAGCTGGTACCACACTGGTGCTCTTTTCTAATCATCTTGTAGGACAAAGTTCAAAACTAGCTAACTGACGTGCTTGGATCAACCTCTCAGTTCTCCAGCTTGCCATGTCAGCGGAAGTCTTTATTTAAATTGTTTGCAAGGGTCTGAGCAGATTTTTGCATCAACACCTAAGTTTGTAGATATACTTGGTTTGGTTACTTATATAACGTGAGGATTAGATTTGAATAACAAAATTTATCTCTTGAATCTTGATTAATCTAAGTCTTGCATATATAGTTAGATTAGAAAATTATGTACAAGAAAAGCCAATTGTTTCACATATATTCCCGCAGATTCCACTCGTAAAGGTAAAACACCTCCTTTTTCCGCCGAGATGCTTCTTTAGTTCTTGCACAACATGTCGATCTCCCTGGAATTTCCCACATATGGGACCCTAGGTTTTGGGTTCGAATTCGGCAGCCTATTATTCAACGTTAAGGTTTGGGACCATGAATCCTTATTTTATATTAATTTCTAATTGGGAAAATCCCACATAATCCCCAATCTTACCTTCAAATACTTCAACCAAGCACAGCCTCAAAATATTGAGGCTTTTACTTTCGGTTTCTTGGTTGGTGAAAACACTGATATTTTATCTTTTTCTTTTGGGGCCTGGGCCCTGGAGTGTGGTTAGTCAAAACGTACTAGACCAAATATGCAACAATGTCTGCATATGCCAAATTACGAATGGAATTGGGCGCTGCAAATGTATCAAGTGGATGTGGGTTGGATATTCAGTGACACTTAATTCAAAAATATCTTCATATCTTCCTTTCTCATTAGCCAATAGAAAATAAAAATTTTGATAGCATATCATTTGCTCCTATAAAGCAAGCCCTATGACCCATCCGTTGTAGACGATGCCCATGACTATTCAGTTCTTCACAATGTAAAAAAACATAAAAAATTAGTTTCCGCCTATGTGTCTATGATAACACCAATGGGACCCCATGCTCTGATGCTCAACACCTGCTCAAAAAAGGCGTACGACAATTCAATGGGATTTTAATAAATGAGAACATATGAAGGGATTATTTGAATATTTCATACAAAATTGAATAGAAGCAAAGAAGAAGGAGCCATTCAAGGAGTAGCAACATACAAATACAATTAAGTAATTAATATGTGCCAATAAATACAGGGGGGTGGAGATTAAAAAACAACAGGTTACAGGTGGCAGAGTACAGAGAAAAGTGTTTCTGACAGGGGAAAAAAAAAAAGTATAGAAGAAAGAAAGCAATGGGTGAGCGATCCAAACCCAGAGTGGGACCACATGTCGGCGTGTTCGTAGGGTAGGCATAGCTAAAAACCACGCACAACATGACAGACAAAGAAACAAAAGCCAACACAGATCTGGCAGGATCCTGACTTGTGAAATCTGAACTCACTCACTCACTCCACAGGAGTCAAGACTCAGTGCTGTCCACCTAAGCATCCACCCAGCTAATGTTCCGTTCTATTGTCCAGCCATGTGCGCCTCGTGGTACCCCACTTTGGGTCCCACCCACTTTTCCATACATTGTTTTGTTGCACTCATTCCTCACTACTCACTTCACCTTAACGTCTAAACCATTCAATTCATCATCACTGTTCGATGCATCTCTAATTAAATTTTTCTATCACTGGTTATGCATGCCAAGGAATCTGATATTTAAATAATTGAGGATAGATTCTTCCTAATTAAAAACCCAACCGTAAGATTATAAGAGCTTTTAATTTTCCTTCTAAAATGTCAATTCAATATGTCCAGATTGGCTTCTTCATTGAAAGATTATTGTCCAACTTAGTGTTGGTCCTCGCACACTGCACACATACTGATAAATTGTACATATGATGCTCCCTATTACAGCCTTTACAGACATAATCCATATTTACCAAAAATGAAAAATCAAGACAGAAATTAAAAAACACCAACACACTACCAACATTGCCAACACAGTAGATAGTAGTAACTAAGAGAGCAAAGATCCAACCACGAAATTTAAATAATTCCAAATAAAAATACATCAAGATAATAAATTAGAAGTTTAAGAAAAAAAAAGAGAGAGATGGAGAACAAGGCCTAGAAATTAAGAGAATTAAACCCAAAATGAAAAAGGAAAATTAACAACAAAAAAAAACCAAAAACAAAAAAGGGGTAAAGTGACAGGGGGGTGGACAGGTAATGATACCGGAGGCAATGACTAAGAGGAAGCGGGTGTTTCGGGCTTCCGGCAGAGGATCATGTGCATCGGAGTGAAGATTCCGGTCTCACCACCTCTGGTCAAATAGTCAGCGGTTACGAAGAGCATCTCGTGGACGTCCACGGTTCCTTTGGGTGCAATTCCTAAGGCGGAGAGCACAGTAACGACAATGTGGTTGCGCCAGTAGGCGATCCTGCCCATCTTCAACCGAGTCCACCAGGGCTCGGCCGGTGGCAGAGCCAGATCTCGCTCCTTCACCACCTCGAACCCGACCTTCCTCGCCGCCTCCGCAATGTCAGCGTAGCTCCTCAACCCAGGCAAGGCGTCCCCTCTCTCAATCCCCTGAATGACCTCCACGTGTTCCGCGTCGTCACCCTTGTACCTGTCCGTCGTCACCCACTCGTACGACACGTACAGAGATCCAGGCTTCATAACCCTGAAGATCTCAGCGTACACCTCCTGCAGCTTCGGCGCGTGGCACGTCGCTTCGATCGAGTACGCGCCGTCGAAGCTGTTATCCGGGAACGGCATCTCCAGGAAATTCCCGCACACGACCTCGCACAGCGAGTCGAGCCCGGCCTTTTTGTTATGCAGACGCGCGCGTTTGACCTGGTACTCGTTGATTGTGATCCCTACGATATTGGCACGAGAGTGGGCGGCGATTGCACGCATGGGCCCACCGACGCCGCATCCGACGTCGAGAATTCGATCTCCCGGTTTGACGTCAATTAGATCGACCGCCATCTCCTCGTGGAGGCGCGTGGCGTCGCGGTGGGATTTACCGGGGACGGAAGGGGAGAAGTGAAAGGACTGGCCCCACCCCCACTCGTAGATGTCAGTTACCAAATTGTAAAAGGTGTCGACAAAGTCGGGGACTTTCTCGGCAGTTTCGATCTCTTTGGGGCGGCGGAAGAAGGACCAGTACTGATTGTAGTTGTCTTGGACTTTCTCGGCGGAGATGGAGCCTCCGGAGAGATCTACGGCGCGCTTGCCCTTCCGCTCGGCTGGGCCGAGAACGCAGACGAACCAGTAGAGCCCACCGGCGAGGAGAGCCCCGGTGCAGAAGAGAGTGAGAGAGTCCATTGGAGAGTTTGTTTAGATTTGGAAGAGTGAGATGAGGAGTAAATGTAGGGGAGAGTACTAGTGCGAGACGGAGAATTTGGTCTCCCCCTAAAATCGTTTTTGGCAAAGCTAATTGCCTCTTTAACATTTATTTATTACATCCAATATTGCTTATTGCACGCGCGTGACTCCGTGCGTGGATCGGTATCAAAATTTTGCCACGTGGATTTCGATCAGGACAAAAGTCTAAGAAAATTATTTTATAATCGCAAATTTAGATTTTTCTGGGGCTTTATTTGTTAGGTCATTGATTTTAAATACCTAATTTTTTAATTTTTTAATTTATATTTTAAAATTTAATAGTACTATAAATTAAGTATTATTTAAAAAGTCAAATAAAATAATAAAATAAAAACATAAAATTTTATAAATATTACATCACATATTATTATAATAAAAAATAAATTAAAAAAATTACATCTTAAATAGTCATAATTATTCGTTAAAGAAGATATTTTCATTAGTTATGCTTTAATTATTAATTAACCAAAAAAAGCTTTATTTATTAATTAAGGAGATAGGACTATAGGAGATACTTTTGTTCACAGATTTGGCTTGCGTACATATCCTAATCCAACTCTTTTTAAATTTATCGTTTATTTGAGTGTTTGAATTTTGCCTTAATGTTTCGTTATTTGCTTTTTAGCTTCATGTTTTAAATATAAATATAAATATGAAACCTTAAATTTTATAAATTAAATTATAAACTTTGATATGATTACATGACATTACGTACACCTTGTGGCTTGTGAATGTGGAGTAATCATAATAGTGGTTATTTGCTTAATATGATGATATCTAAACTAAATAAACACTGTTTATTACTAGATATTAATAAGAAATAAGAAGGAAAATCCAGAAAAACGGTTGTATTTAGAACTAAATTATGAAAGACAGATTTGCACAAAATAGGATGCTTATGAATTTCGTTGGAAAATGTCTTAATTAAATCATTGGATAATTAATTAATATATTAAGGATCCGGCCATCATGTAATCCGCATTACTCATGTGTTCAGATATATCTTCATTATTAGTTATTGAACACAAGAATCTTTTGATTTAGTATATATATTTATTAAGTTTGCGCTGTAGTGTAACATGTTCTGTTTTTTTTTTTTATTGTCTTTAATACATATAGGCTTATATTTATAGATTAAATAACTGAAATAGGAAGTTGAAACAGGAGTGTTTTTAGAGATGTGGCAGAGCCAAATTGAGTCCTCCTGGATCCAGACTTAGATAGATTTAACTAAATAAAGTTGATTTGGGATCACCTGCCTTTCAAAAGAGATCTAATTGATACTGATCAAATATTGTTCCCTCGATCTGAATATTCTTTTATACGTATACAAATTGAATAGTATTATAAGTCATGTTAGTCAATACAAATCTAAAATAAAATGAATGATCAGAATAGAATATGATCTGATGATCACCATCTCCTCGTGATCACTTGTAAACTTTGGGGCGATGTATTGTTATTATAAAGAAATTAAGTAGCATATATATAGAATATATATTTTTAAAAGTTTGTTGTTGTTTAGTGAAGTTGGGCGATGCTTATTATGTTTTTGCCAGTTGGATGTCTTCAAAGTAACACTAGTAAAGTGGCCAAAAAAAAAGAAAAAGAAAAGTAACACTCGTATAGCTCCAGAATATGATTCTTGTCCAGATAAGTGGACCAGATGGTAGCAAGGCAATCACGTGGAAGCTTCTTTATCAACAGTGTTTCCACCACGGACTAAGACTTTGCAGCTCTGTACTACTACTCGTTCGTTTTTTTTTAAAAAAAAAATTCAGAGAAAAAAGCATTCCAAAAGTCGCTTTTCGGTCCGTAAATATCTCTCCGTCTTTTCTCCTTCCTTGTAGAAAAATTATGAGGAATATTCACATTTCTTTCCAATCATCTTGTTAACCTAACCATGGTTGTCTCTAACTTCCTCATTTTCATTGTCCAATAATTAACATACGGCTGGATGAGTGGATGAGATATAATGATTCATAGTTTCATCATTTTGTATTGATTTGATTGAATTTCCAGGTCGTACAAAACAATGCTTGATATGGATTGATGGGATGTATGATTTGCTTCAAATTCAATACATTTTGTACGCTTGCGCCGAACAATTTCTCATGCATTATGATCACACAGTTAAGTCCACAAATGACTATATGATCATCTTACACTGCCACAGCCCCACAACCTTTCTTTCTGCGGTTAAAGTTTTCTATTCTTGGCCAAAAAAAGAAAAAGTTTTCTAATATTCAAATATTCAAATATTCAAGTTTTCAACCCAACTCCATGCTTCCTGAAAGGGATATTTTTATTTGAGCTCCAAGACTGTAAATTGAATAAAATGAAGCCGATTAAGATGGTTTAATATCAATAAAAATGAGGTGTTAGGTTGGAGCTCTGCCAGTGGCCCAATACCAAATAAGTGGGTGTCTTGAATTAGGTCTGTAAAGCGTCCAATTTTGCACAAATACCACCAAAACAATAAGTTAATGTACACCAAATCTTGGGTGACAGGGATATCACATGGTAATCGAGGTGTAAATACATTAAAGCCCAATTCGATATGTGCTTTCTCCCAATGGTCCGAAGATTTCAGCCCAACATGAATACAGGCCCAACTTGGAAGACTAATTTATTTAAAAAATGAAATGAAAGCAAAATAGGTGAGACTTGCACGCGTCGAAGCGTAATTACATACTAGACGCTTGGAAAGGGTCCTACAAATATTTGGCTATTTGCATGAAGTACAAGCAACGCATCCTTGCTTCGCCTTCGCACTTTCTTGATTTTTGGCAATTAATTAATTTTCGACATTATTTGGACATGGATAAAGGCAAAGGTATGTATAGTTAATGCAACAACCTCCGCGCCGTATATAAATTTGAAGACAAAAGTGTAGTGAGTACACCATACACGCATTGTATTGTTTTGAATCAAGGTCTGAGCTCCATCCCTTTGCTGTTTAAGCAGGTAGCTAGTGTTTAATGTAGCCAAGTCAATGAAAGTGGGAGGAGGCATTTCCTTATTTTCTTGAGCTATCTACTTTTCTCTCCTTACTTATAATTAGCATTTAGCAGTAGTGCTGGTACACATACACTAGTTGATAGAGTTGATTAGTGGTAATTTAGCTAGGAAGGAGTGATCGAAATGGAAAAGCTTTCAGAGGTTTCGGGGTTAAGCTGGCACCTGTTCATAACAATCTTTCTGCACAACTTCTCGACGTTTATGGTGATTCCGGCCATCACTGACGTTACTATGACCGCGCTTTGTCCCGGAAGAGATGAGTGCTCAATCGCTATCTACCTCACTGGATTTCAACAAGCGGTACGTACGTTCCTATATATATACATTCATCTTCTACTTCTACTTTATGCCGGCAGGTCATGCATGTATTTCCAAATACAGTAGCTACCATTTGTTTCTCAAAAAAATCTTAGCAAATTGCATGTTATCTTAATTTTGAAAATTATTTTAGTCTAGCTAATTAAGATCGAGGCCCCAGACAGGCTGAGTTTAATTTTCTTTGACTTGCTAAATACTTCATTAATCAAACATGTTATCACTTAAATTTTACTTTTCTAACGAATTAAGGGTACATTAATTAACTCAGTGATTAATGTACATTAAGGGTGCATTAATTCAGAGATCTGTCTTGAATCTGGATAATTTTGTTTCTACTGTACATCCTCTGTTGCTCTGTATGTTGTTGATATATCCCTCAATTTTCAAACCAAATGTTCAATCACGTAAGTAAATAGTAAATCTAAATCCAGCAAAATCTTTCCCCCTCTTCCAAGGAAACTTCCCTTCAGCTTCAGCTTTCACGTACTATTACAGTTTTAAGGAATGTGGACAAATTGTCAAAACTGAGGGTCCATCCATCACACTTTACTTTATTTCTTCTTTAACACTTTAAATTTACTCAATTAATTAGCAAAGTACGTACTTCGTGTTTCATTTTTAACTTTCGTTGCGTACCCACTACCCAATATCGAATCAACGGATCGGACGGCCTGCTTTGAACTAAATGTGCCTTTCATGCTTTTGTTAAAATGGGTCTTATTAATATGACAGTCCCTGTGGTTTAAACCACGCACTTGTAGTAATAGAGCTATACACTGTCATGGGCGACGTCATGAACAACATGCATATGCATAATCATGCTGTCATTGTTTTACTAGTTCATGCAATATTGTTAATGAAATTGACACTCTAGCTAAATTAAAGACTAGCTATCTCCTATATAGTATATAGTAGGTACAGAGTAAGTGCGCAAACAAAATCAGATAACACGCACACATTCACATTAATTTAATTAATTAATACTCGTCTGCTTTGAAGTTAAGAGCAAGCGTTTCTGTGAGTCGGTGAGGGCCTGGGGTGGCTTTTTACTTTGAGCTAGCTTCTCCTGGTCTTAATTAATAATCTCATAAAGTTTGCTGGCTTGGCTTTGTTTGATCGAGAAATCATAGAACATATGATATATGATCGATGATGGAAAGGGTATCATCAGGTGGGGTGAGCCACCTATTGATGACAGTATTCCTCTATAATTTTTCTATGTTCATGGTCATTCCGGCAATCACCGATGTCACCATGTCTGCACTTTGTCCTGCCAAAAACGAGTGCTCATTCGCTATTTACCTCTCCGGATTTCAACAAGGGGTACTAAATTAATAAATTTCTTGCATGCATTAATTATGCGTTCATTCTTTTTTTGTTTTTTTCGTTTTCAGTTTTTACATATTCTACTAGCTATACCTTGATTTGCCCCAACATGACAAAAGGGTTTCTCTTTTTCTCTACGTGGCTGTTTCTGCCCATGGGAAATTGCGCTTGGGTTTCACGAGGAGTGCGCATTTTGGCCTTCAGTTATATTAGCTTATGGACAAACTTGGCCACTTGGGAATCAAAGACATCGACCAACGATCACATTTTAATTGTCTTGCTCATTCATGAGTCACGTCATCATTAAATGCTTTTATTTTATACATTCTTAATCTTACCCTTATCATCTTAATTTTCATTCAAATTATCCTGATGTTGACTCTTCTGTAATTCAATTTCTAGCTACCTAGCCTTGTCCTGCTCGATCAGGCTAATTCCAAATTAAGTTTATTCACTATATACTTTAATTATAATTAGTTAAAATTAGAATATGTGATTATGCGCATGCATGCAGATCATAGGGCTGGGAACATTGGTGATGATGCCTTTGATAGGGAATCTGTCAGACAAGTACGGGAGAAAAGCTTTGCTTACACTGCCAATGATTTTCACAATTATCCCCTTAGGTACGCGTACGCATATATATAGTTACTCATTGATCTTTATTTTTTTTCTGTTAAACTTGATCATTGTAGTCTAAACTAAAATGGACATGGATAATTAACTCATCTCAAGGATCGAAGGAATAAATTGGCCCTACTTTAATAATATTGCTCATTAGTATTACTCATCTCATCTCAAGGATATACAGAGCCAATTACTATGATTATGTAACTGCCACTATATACTAAAGAAAAAAACTCTAAATTGATAATTCAGTGCCACTGACTCAATAAAGAAGCTTGTATATATGCACGCACAAGAAAAAGAAAAAGACAAAAGATAAGATCGAACATTAAAAGAAAAAATGTAGAATGTAAAATATTCAACCACGACCCTTACTTTTATTTTTTTCTTTTTCTTTTGGGTACGTTATATATTAATTCAAAGTTCAAACTCTACCTTTATTAGATTCTTTTCCTTTGAACTAAAATCTCTAGATTGGAATATCATAACGTGGATTTTATTGAATTTGTTGAATTTATGGGTGAGTGGACCTAGACACCTTGATGTGGGCTACGAAAGGAGTGTCAAATGCTCACTACACTCTATTCCTAAACATAAGCGGAGGGTTTCGGAAACAAAACAGAGGGTCTTTTTAGAACTTCCCATTTCGTTTAATGTAATTTATGCATACAGGCATATTAGCTTACAGCAGGAGAAGGAATTTCTTCTACGTGTACTTGGTGGCCAAGACCCTGACCGCCATGGTTTGTGAAGGCAGCGTTCACTGCCTCGCCCTTGCCTATGTGGTAATAATTTCTCTCTCTCTCTCACATTCTAATTTGGGCTGAACAGGCAATCAGGGCCATTGAACCAAGCCCACTTTCTATAATTGATTGGGCTTTCTATTTTCATTGAACCAAGCCCACTTTTTAATTAGTAATAACGGTCCGTCTCTTTCCCTCCCGTATTTCCCTACTCAGCACCTTTGCTCTCTGCGCCTGCTCTTAATAGTAAACACATTTGTTTGACTGATTGACGTGTGAAATACTCGATTATTGATTTATCAGGCAGATAATGTCCCGGAAAGCCAACGAGCCTCGAAGTTCGGAGTGCTGTCAGGGATTAGTTCCTCTGCATTCGTCTGCGGAACCCTATTTACTCGTTTCCTCTCCACTTCCTCCACTTTCCAGGTCCTCTCTCTCTCTCTCTCTCTCTCTCTCTCTCTCTCTCTCTCTCTCTCTCTCTCTATATATATATAATGTAATTATGTAGTATATATAGTTATGATACTGATTGTGTTAATATTATTTTGATTATTAATTAGCTTGCGACGTTGGTGGCGATGGTAGCAGCTGTGTACATGAGGATTTTCCTACCGGATTCCAACATAGACCAGAATCTTTGCGCTCCATTACTCTCAAATGAGAAGCTAAAGATTACAAATTTGGGTGAAAATCCAATGCAGCTCAACAAAAAGTTGCCTTCATTGGATGATTTAATGGCCTTGTTGAAAACGAGGTCAGTCAATTTCCTTCCCTTATTACTAAGCTCTAAGCATATTCCCTTCCTTCCCTGCAATCAAATTAATTGCATTGCTTCCTCTTAAATCTTAATTTGCAGTCCAACATTTTCGCAAGCTGCCATTGTTGCGTTTTTCAGCAATCTGGCGGATGTTGGCCTTCATGCTTCAATGATGGTACCTCCACGATCCTATCCTATGAATTAGGGGCATCTTTATTTTTCTTCTTTCTGCTTATCGTTTGTATGCATCAATTTAATCCTTGAATTAGTCGCTCTCTCGTAGCTTATAGCCATTTCAACCGCTCATACTGTTCACATCTTAGTCTGATTTTCCAACAATGTGGGATTCAAATTATCAATAATGGTAGTTTGCTCACTTATAGTATAATAAGTTCCAGAGCACATTAAGAGTCACAACACAATTTTTTTATTATAGTCTTCAAATTTAGATAAGTGTATTTCAACTCAGCTATGTTTAAAATATTCAAAGTTAAAGATTAATCCTTTATGGATTTGAACAGCGATGTATGCCTTTAATGCCAACAAATGAAACACACATTACCTTCACGCTTTTCATTAGAATTGATTCCTCTCCTTGCTCAAGAGCCCTTAAATTTTCAAACTTGGCCCGCAAGTGGTGATAAATTTAGAAATAGGCCAACTGAAAGTTGGTTATATTGTTGTCTTGTCTTTGTGTATGATATATAATCATTTACTGGTAAGCTGTGTTGCACGAAAGAAGATTGCAGTGGTTGAAATTCATTCTTTGTTGTGCAGTACTACTTAAAAGCTCGGTTTCACTTCAACAAGGATCAATTTGCTGACCTAATGGTGATTTCTGGGGTTGCAGGCACAATTTCACAGGTATTTCTCACTGCTTTGATTTTTCTGCCTTATCATTTCCTTTGCATATTAGTTATTACTTTCCTTTACGGTTTCCATTTTGATTTTCCATGTTACTAAAAATATAACTTCATGAAGCTGCTTGTCATGCCCTTGTTGGCCCCTGCTTTAGGGGAGGAGAGGCTACTTTCGATAGGGCTGCTTTTTAGCTGTGCACATGTAAGCTTTAATTAGTTCCCCACATGTTACAATAATTTTATCTTAATTGTAAGGCAACTGTGGATTTGTAAATGGATCTATTGCATCTACTCACCAAACACAAAACGAAATAAAACTATGCATCTTGGCATGTATTGTAAGCTTTAATCTAATCATTTGCGTATTGAATGCAGATGTTTCTTTATGGCATTGCGTGGTCCTTCTGGGTACTCCTTTGCAACTTTACTGCCAATCATAAGTGTCCCCTTCCATTTTGGACAAATTACTACTAATGTGTTTTAGTATATAATAGGACTTTATCAATTTCATTGATTGTTTATGGTAAATGTTTGAGCTAACTTATGTTGTCTCAGTATGGCTAACATTTTGAAAGGCTATAGGTCCCATATGCTGCTGCCATGTTCTCCATCTTTTATGTGTTCGCCCAGCCATGTGTAAGTTTCATCATTTATGGTTTCTAAGTTGAACATTTACCCAAATTTTGCCTTTAGAGTAATTCAGTTCAAACTTTACAGATGCGAAGCATTGTATCTAAACAAGTTGGGTCGTCTGAGCAGGTAGTTTTCTTGAGAACTGTCTCCAACTTGATTGATAGGCTTATTCTGGCATTCTTTTGGATCCAATTCCTTTTGCTATGTCCAAATTTTTTATATGTTCCTTCCAGGGGAAGGCTCAAGGTTGCATTTCAGGCATATGTTCCTTTGCAAATGTTATATCTCCCATTGCTTTCTCTCCTTTAACAGGTGATTTGGAACTCATTTTGAAATTTTGTTAGGCCAAAAAGTCATTTTAAATTAATAAAGTCAAGTTGTTATTGCAGCTTTGTTCCTGTCCGAAAGAGCGCCGTTTAATTTCCCTGGTTTTAGTATCATGTGCGTCGGATTTGCTGCGGTAAGAGCTTATGCATTGTGATATAGATGTTTGTTCTAGTCTGCAACAAGTTGTTATAACTGTTGTCTCCTTTCTTGAGAATGCACACTTTATTTTCAATTGTTAGAGACAATTTCGGATCCGGGAATGATTCTTAGGATGAGCCTTGTTTGGTCAAGCTTTTTAGTTTGTCTTGTAAACTTGATAAAATATGTAATTTTGCATATAAAGGCATTGTGAGCACCTACTTGTCTTAAAAGATTAGAGTAAGTTAATAAAAAAAGTTGCATCCAGGATAATGAGCTAAAAATTTCATTTCAACCTTATAAAATTAATGCTTTGAGATGACTGAAGGTCAGGGCTTTTTGGGAGACTCTTATATGATTTGCTGTATAAGTCGGAATTGCATTTTGCATATGCAATTATGCGCATCTGCATAGTTCAGCATAATCGCATTGTGTTGTTTCAGCTTTGTACTTTAGTTTCTTGTTGAGTTGATAAAGGGATTTTTATTGTGTAGATGATAGCCTTTATCCAAAGTGTGATTCTAAAGGCTCCCCTTCCCATCTCAAGTCATGGGGTCAGCAGAAATTGCAATCACATGGAGCCTTAGTTTAATAATGTCAAAACTCGAACATAAAATTGTTCCTTGACTCACTTTGAAGTTGCGATGTAAATTATCGGCAATGTAATTTTGGTTCGTGTTTGGAAGGTAACAATGTGGAGACTGGTTTTGTTTTCATGCAAAGTCGGCTTCAAAAGTAAACAAAACATGATGTTGAGGACCTGAAAGCCCAAACATGGAATTCTCCTATCATAAGAGATTAATTCCGAAATGTGTTTTCATTTTTGTAACAGATCATTGGACATTATATTAGTATGTTAGAACAGAATAAACCAAATGTAATAGTTTATTTTGAAACTTGATTTTCAATTACACTAGAAATCTTAGCATCTATCTTAGTTATTTGTTTCGATTGACAGAGAGCTTAGGTAGAGGGATTGTCCTTTTCTGACTTGGTTTTCTCAGCTTCTCTTAGTTTGAAGCCTTTTACTGACTAAAATTTTTGGGGACAAAGGAGCTGCCATCACATCTCTCATCTCTCATCTCAAGCCAACGAAACTCTTTGAGCAAAGAAAATTAACAAACCTTTTGCAACGTATTAAATTGGGTTAGACAACTCATATTTCGTGGTCCGCATGACAGCAAATCATACCTCAATATTATAACATTATGTCAGAAGTCAGAACGTTAACATCACGTGGCGAACAACTGATTATGGTAGAATTCATGCCATGAACCAAAGGCTGAGTAAAAAATAATATAATACAACATCACTCTTCACATTAAATTCACCGGCAATTTTTCATGGAAATGTTCTAGAGGATGATGAAAGTATAGAGATAGATAAATCACAAATAGTTTATCGATCTCTAAATATGAGAATTTAACTATTTAAGATATTATAAGCAACAACATGCGATGCGAATATGCGGGAGAGAATGAATGAGTACAAATTTAGAAAGTAACAAGTGACAAAAAATGATAAATTGAATCACATACGGCTTGTGCATAAAAGTAAATGAAAATGTTTATGCATAAATTGCTTTCCTTACTATTGGTGAAAGTAGCAAGTGTCACTTCATTAACAAATTAACAAGATGGGTATGCAGACCCAAAAAATAGAAAGAAAATTAAAAAATATGGCGGGCCTCCTTGTTTATGCAAAACATCAATTTTCTCATCTTATTGGTAATAAGTCGCTATTCCAAGTTGGTGGAGGTAGCTGGTCTCATTTTCAATTTAGTTCAACTTACTGTACTACTTTCAAGTTTTGCATCGCCCTTCATTGTGGGTATTAATATTCTATATAGAAAATGTATACTTCTATAATTATTTATTTTTTAATTTTGTTTTTCAACTTACGTGTCATTATGAATTCTTATTAAAATTATAATTTCTTTATCAAATAAATTAAAACTGATTGACTTGAGAGATATTGCTTTTGAAAATATTTCAATAGAACATCAAATGGAAGTTGAACTTCTGATCATATGAGATAAGAATTGTAACACTAAATCAAATTAGACCCACTTAGCACCAAGACCAATCCACAAAATCCCTTAAACAACAGTAAGGCTTCCAAAAATGGTTAAAATGCCAGGTTGCACTCGAGAAGACGACCCTCCACGTGTCCCATATATATTTAGTTGGGTTTTATAGAAAAAGAGCGTGCAACTCCATAATTCACATTTCCAAGCAAAGGTGAAAGGCCTAATCTGAACGTCCCGCGTATTTTCTGGCCTCACCGCCTTGGGTCACTGCCGTTGGCTTCGTCGGAGGACCCAAGCAAAGTCGGTCGGTCGTATATTTCTCCCCGCCTCGTTCCTCCGGCTACAGCCAACGACCCCTGCCTCTCCCATTTATCACCTTCTGAATATATTAACGGCAATGGCGGACGTCGTCAAATCACAGCAGCCACCGGTGGTGTACCTCCACGGCGACCTCGATTTGAGGCTTCTAGAGGCACGCTGTCTGCCTAACATGGACATGATCTCGGAGCGTTTGCGCCGATTCTTCGCGGCTTTCGACTCCTGCCACAAGCCCTTTTCACACGGCGCAAAGCACCACCGGAACATCATCACCAGCGACCCTTACGTCACAGTCTGCCTGGCCGGAGCCACTGTGGCACGCACGCGCGTCATTACCAACAACCAGAACCCCGTCTGGAACGAGCACTTCAAGATCCCCCTGGCCCACCCGGTCTCCCAAGTCGAGTTCCACGTGAAAGACAACGACATGTTCGGCGCGGATTTAATTGGCATAGCGTCGGTCCCGGCGCAGAAAATTCTTTCCGGCGAAACGATGAGCGATTGGTTCCCTATCATTGGGCCTTTGGGGAAGCCGCCGAAGCCGGACGCCGCCGTGAAACTGGAAATGCGGTTCACGAAATGCGAGGACAATCCGTTGTACCAGGACGGGATTTCGAACGACCCGGAGCGTATCGGGGTCCAAAATTGTTACTTTCCGGTGCGGAAGGGAGGGCACGTGACGCTTTATCAAGACGCGCACGTGCCGGAGTCGATGTTGGAGGAAATAGAATTGGACGATGGGGTGGTGTTCAAGCACGACAAGTGTTGGGAGGATATATGCCATGCAATATTGGAGGCGCACCATTTGGTGTATATTGTGGGTTGGTCCATTTATCATAAGGTGAAGTTGGTGAGAGAGCCCAGCAAAGCATTGCCCAGTGGCGGCAATTTGAATTTGGGGGAGTTGCTCAAGTATAAGTCCCAAGAGGGTCTGCGAGTCTTGTTGCTCGTCTGGGATGATAAGACTTCGCATAGCAAATTCTTCATCAACACGGTCAATTTCTAACATTCAATTACTACTTCTTTTGATTCTTTTTTAATTTCTGAATTACTTATGATTCTGATCGATGGATTCAATATGCGCAGAGTGGAGTGATGCAAACTCATGACGAAGAAACCAGGAAATTTTTTAAGCACTCTTCGGTTTCATGCGTGCTGGCACCTCGATATGCCAGCAGTAAGCTTAGCATTTTCAAGCAACAGGCATGCTTTATACCATGGTTCAGTAACTCTTTCGCTATTTATTTTTTTAAAATCATTTGATTATTGGAACTGCTTACTTTAAGATTAAGAAAAATAGCTAGCCAGTTTAATAAGAAACATTAATTACTGATATGTAGGTTGTTGGAACCCTGTTTACACATCATCAGAAATGTGTAATTGTGGATACACAAGCATCTGGAAATAACCGAAAGATCACTGCATTTCTAGGAGGTCTAGACCTTTGTGATGGCCGCTACGATACGCCTGAGCATCGACTTTTTCGCGATCTTGACACTGTTTTCCATGAGGATTTTCATAATCCCACATTTTCTGTGAGTAATTAATCTATATTTGCTGCGCGTGATGATCGAATTGCCGACTAAATTATATTTGCATATGTCCAGGGAGGAACCAAGTGTCCAAGGCAGCCCTGGCATGACTTACATTGCAAAATTGAAGGGCCAGCTGCGTATGATGTGCTGACCAATTTTGAGCAGCGGTGGAGAAGAGCCACAAGATGGTCCGAATTGGGGCAACGTTTGAAAAGAGTACCTCGTTGGCACGACGATGCTTTGATACAGTTGGACCGCATCTCATGGATACTTAGTCCCTCCTCATCAACTCCCCATGATGATCCTACGTTATGGGTTTCTCATGAAGATGATACTCAAAACTGGCATGTTCAGGTACTAATTAATTAATTATCTTATACATATTCCATGAATTAATTTCTTGCGCAATATATATGGCTTATTAATCTTAATATTTTTACAGGTTTTTCGATCCATAGATTCTGGATCTCTGAAAGGATTTCCCAAAGATGTTTTTAAAGCAGAGTCTCAGGTCCACTATGTACTACAAATAATTAAATACACGTGATTTGCTGCTAAAGTAGAATATATAGATATGCATATATATAGTGATAATATGAGTCAATTGTTTAGCATTAACTAATTGTATATATATTTTTTACTGCAGAATCTTGTTTGTGCCAAAAATTTGGTAATAGACAAGAGCATTCAAACAGCATACATCGAGGCAATCAGATCTGCCCAACACTTCATATATATTGAGAATCAGTACTTTCTCGGGTCATCATATGCATGGCCATCTTACAAAGAAGCAGGTAATTTGCTTTTCATTTAATAACAATTATTAATAAATTTAATGACTGCTTTTTCCACTCGCTCAAAACAGATTAATTGAAGTTGATCATTTTCTAAGTTTCTTTCTTTCTTTGTTTCTCAGGTGCTGACAATTTAATTCCAATGGAGCTGGCATTAAAGATTGCTAGTAAGATAAGTGCCAAAGAGAGATTTGCAGTTTATATCGTGATACCAATGTGGCCAGAGGGTGTGCCCTCTTCTGCTGCTGTGCAAGAAATTCTCTTTTGGCAGGTAATTAATTAATTAAGCTGAGCTAGCTTGTGTACCAAGGAATAAAAACACCATTCTTTTCTTTTCTTTTGTCAGGGACAAACAATGCAAATGATGTATGAAATCATAGCAAAAGAGCTGAAATCCATGAATGTTGAGAATGCTCATCCACATGACTACCTCAATTTCTACTGTCTTGGCAATCGGGAAAAGCTGCCCAACAAAGTTTCCTATTCAGGGAATCCAACTTCCAGAAATGGAGATCATCACACGGTAATCCTTAATTAAAATTAAGCAATACAAAGCTTCTTTTCTGTCACTCGATAGGCCTTTAAATTTCAATCAATTAATATTAATGTGTACTTTTTTAGCAGATATCAGCGTCCCAAAAGTTTCAACGGTTTATGATATATGTACATGCGAAGGGAATGGTTGTAGATGATGAGTATGTGATAATAGGTTCTGCCAATATCAACCAACGATCTATGGCTGGTTCCAGGGACACTGAGATAGCCATGGGTGCATATCAACCCCATCACACTTGGGGTAAGAAGAAGCGTCATCCTCGTGGCCAGGTATGTGTTTTAGTTGTGGAACATTGTAAGACTAGGCCCAATCCCAATCCCAAGCCCAACTAAATAAATAAATGGGCTCGTTGGGTTTCGATTATTTGCAGGTATATGGGTATAGAATGTCACTTTGGGCTGAACACTTGGGGATGGTTCATGATATGTTCAAGGAGCCTGAAACTTTGGATTGTGTTAAGCGTGTGAATAGGATTGCTGAAGAGAATTGGGCCAGGTACGTGGCACACGATTTTTCACCATTGCAGGGCCACCTGATTAAATACCCAGTTCTCGTTGATGTCAATGGGAAGGTAGGCCCAATTTCTGGACGAGAGTATTTCCCTGATGTTGGCGGTAAGGTACTTGGAGCCCGAACCACCCTTCCTGATGCACTAACCACTTAAATTAATTCATCCCTTAATTCATTATTTACAATTTACACCTCTCCTCCTCCATAACCTTCAGCTAAGCTACTCCAATTTTTTATTATTATTTCTATAATTCCTTTCCATTCAATGAGAATTAACCCAAAAGAGGAAGAGGGTGGGTGGTGGAGTACCCTTCTTGGGATCAACTTAGGCTAGCTTGTAATTTTTACCTCATCAATAGTATACAGCTTAATGCATCTGGTTCACTTTTTTGTTTTTTTTTTCGCTTTTNTTTTTGTCGCTTTTGGTTTATTGCATATATAGTTGAGTATATGGCCATAGTTCCCCATAGAACAAAAGGCAACATGCATACTTTTAACTATCGATCTACATTTTCAACATGGTTTTTTTAATTTAAATAACAAAATCAAACCCAAACTAAGACCCCCAAATCTACAATCTTAAATAACTAAAGAAGATGAAAAAAGATACAGATATTAAGGCAATATAATGCATACATGATGTCTCACATAAGTACATATAACACATCCTCTCATTTATAAAGCTCCCAGAAAAGGAAGTATATAAAAAAGCTTATGAAATTAGTTAACGGTGACTTTGCCGACCATGCCAGCTCCCTGGTGAGGAGAACAGTAGAAAGCGTAACTACCTTTTTCAGTCAAGGTGACAGCGTAAGTTTCCCCTGCGGCATTCAGAAGGTCCTCATCGCTCATGGAGATTTTTCCAGCGTCCACTCCGCTTGGAACTTCGTCCTCGTCGAAAACAATGTTGTGTGGGAACCCTGCATTGTTCTTGAACACGATCTTCTCCCCAGGGCTTATTGAGAAGCTGTTGGGGACGAAAGCCAACGAACCGTCATCGGCGCCAAGTAACACCTCAATGGCCATCGCATTGCTGGCTACAATTGCACTTGCCGCAGTCGCTGCTATGGCAACCCCCACCTCCTTCAGTGAGGCCTTCACACTCATCCTTGGGACTGCGGATGATGACACCTTGAAGGTAGCACAGACTTTGGCTGCACCCGAGGCCTTCAGTCCGGTGAATGATGGGATTGCCGCAGGGGTCACAGTAGTGGCCATTGTTGAGATTGTTTGTTTGTGTTCTATCGAGGTCGCAGTGTGTTTATCGATCAAAAGAAGAAGAGAGGAAGGGTGTGTTTTTAAAAGGGAAAGGTGTTTGTGAGATTGCTTATGTGTGGTTTGTGTTTGTGGAGGAATATGTGATTCAATCGATATGGTATGGATGGTATATACTGGTGGCCATTCCCATGAGACCAGGGTTATCTGCTCAGGAATGCTCTTATTGGCTGCCTCAGATGCTATCCTGTCACGTGGCTTGGATTTAGTGATGTGAGGTGGAGCTCCAATTTGATGTTGGATTCATGTGTACGTCAAATTATTATATATATATTTTATCCAGCTGGGCCACAGCTCCGAAAGACTCTGCCATAGGCCCATATAGCCAGAGCCTTACAGGTTCAAAAACGATGCACATCAAACCCAAAAAAGAAAGAGGAGTTCAATTGGACTCCTCATCCCAGCATCACCATTAATCTCAAAGGATGTTTGGCAATGGTGGATGCTTCTGATGAAAAATATATCGAGATATGGGTGTTGAGATATTCAAATAAGAAACTACTAGATTTCAAAATGTTCGTAGATGAATGTCCTCGTACTATTTATCGTTCTTCTCCTTGTGTACTGCTTAGGAATGGGGGCATGGGATGTTTTTCATGCAAAGAGGTGTCAGATATCCTAATTATTTCTTTTTAGATCTAAGATCACCTATTGGACCTGATTCCTTAAGACGTTGACAATATGTAAAACTGAAGTAAGACTAGGGGTACACAAATATACCGAAAATTTGCTTACTGATCCGATCTGATCCGCAATTTGTAGATATTATACTGATCTGATCCGTGCTTTCTTATTTGTGGATATCGATCCGATCCAATCCGCAATTTATGGATCGGATACGGATATCAATTTTGAAAATGGATATATCCGATTCGATCCGTAAATTATATATATTAAATTTTAATATAGTTTATATATATTTGTGTATGTTTAATTTCTATTATAGAGTAAATCAAAGTCCCTATTATAGTTTATAATACCATATAGTTTATAAATTATCTATGTTATTATATAATTTAAGTTTAGGGTATTTTAAATTAGTTTGATAATAAAATCTATTATAAAAATTATAAATATATAGAGTATATAGTTTAAGACTACTAGAAAGTAGGAACTTATTATGTTTGAAGCTTATCTTAATTTTTGAATTTTATGTTGTGTAACTATTGAATTAATTTGAGGGATGATTTTTATGTTGTGTAATTGCTAAATAATTTTTATGTTATGATTTGGATATTATCCGTTATCCGATCCGATCCGATCCGATCTGATTTTGTGGATATTCGAACTTATGGATATCCGAATTTGTGGATCGGATATAGATATGAAAATTGCTATACCACAAATTGTGGATTGGATATGAATAATGGTTTATGGATCGGATAACCGATCCGTGTGCACCCCTAAGTAAGACCAGCCTACAAGAGCCTTCAGTTATACTAGGAGCTTCATTTCCCTGATAAATTATGGGAATTTGGTTGAAGCAGAACCATTAGGTAACTGGAAGGATGAGAAATTATGGACAGTTTGATTGACCCACAAGTATATGAAATATTATTTTAATTATTTATCAAATTAATTATTATGTTCATTATTTATTAAATCACAACAGCTTAATGGTTTCGATATAATTAAATTTTTGTAAGGATCGACAGACTTTAATTTGTATAAAATATTTAGAAATTAAACAATTTCAATAATGGAATTACAACAATATGGAGTGAACTGATTCGACTGAACCTCAACTGAACTTGGTAGAGAAGCTATAGCTCATCAGTCATCAGCTGTAGCCACAGAGGCACAGATCATTGCATGCGATCTGCGAGAAGTACAGAGCAGCCGACAGTACGTAGCAATTAAATAACTTGGAAGAGGATGCTCATGCCACCGCTTCTTTTTATTAAAGATTGCCCAACGCTCCCACCCCGCACATTTACTCTTCCATCTAACAAATTTCTTAATTATTTTTTAATATATGTCTCCCAAAACTTTACTTTTAAGTTTTATTAAATCAGGTTTAAAACTTTATTAACGATTTTATGAGGACTTTTTTCCCTCTTAAAATAAAAACACCATTAACAAAACAAGTATTGTACGTAGATGATCGAAGATCATGCTTGTTTAATTAACTAAGCTGCCCTATCGTCAGAATTTCTGTTTTATTTTATTTTTAACAAAAAAACAACCAAACAATCGGTCCTACCAAATTTGTCCTTTATATTTATTGTGATGTGGCCAGGAGTCAGAGGCAAACGGATGCAACGCCTTTATAGCTAGGTAGAGAGTAGAGAGTAGAGACAACACCTTAGTTCAATAAAACAATTAATGCATATATTTATGTTACTGAAAAGCATATTCCGTTCACAGCTCCAAAATTATACTCAAATGAATTAATTAGTTTACCAACTATATATAGTAGTGGTTGTCCTGACCAATGGGACATTATTATACACCTAGTTCACGTTTTTAATTAATTTCGATAGGACGATACTACCCCTGTCGTTAATGTTCCACTTTATTTTTGTTCACAAGACTTTCGGTTCTCAGACAAGAATATTTGCACAAAGGGTTATGAGGTGTATTAATGCCGTAGAGTGCTGTATATAGTCATATTTTTTTGAAAGCAAAATTTGAAAAATCTGACATGATTAAGATATTAAATATATCTTATTTGTTAGATATAAGTGAGATTCTAGATCAAAATTTGAATCAATTTTAAATAAGTACATCATAAATCCTGGATTATTTTACTATGCATGATGATGAGTTGTTTGCGAAATTAATTAAGTTGAGTAGTATTCAAACGAATCAAACATAATATCGAATTTCCATGATTTTTTGAAGGAAAAAGAAGAGAAAGGAGAAAAACTAAAAAAGGATGAGATGAAATGGATGTTGATCGAGAAGATCAAATACTAACCTCAGGTACGTGATGATCAATTACGGGGAAGCGCTTAATTGGTTGTAAATAGGGTGAAGGCGCGAGAGATCGAGTACTGAAAGAGCACTGAGATATTGGCACGGCTCAATCAGAGGTGAATAGGTCGATATACCACAACATGCACCATGCACATATATAAGCCTAATTAATTTGGGCTTAATTAAAATGCATATATATATAAATATATATATGTTCACTTAATTCGATCTCTGAGTGAACCGGGCCAACATCTCAGTAACTATTTCAAATGAAAATCACATTCTGATCAGCGCATGCATATATTCAAAAGAAGAAATTAAAGGAAAGAAGGAGATAGAGGATCGATATGGTGATCGATGAAGCTGGTGATGCCTGGTAGAATTAAGAGGTGAGAAAAATTGGGAATGTGTTGGATCAATATTTAAGGATCAATGAAGCTGGGTGTGCATTAAAGGCCTTAGCTACCAAAACCCTAAAGCAAGGACCATGGCATTAATTGAATAGGAAGCCACGTCCCAGCCCCATAATATTCTCTTTTATCTCTCTCTCTTCTTTCTTTCTCGATCTCTGGCTCTGTTACAGAAGCAGCAGCTAGCACAAGTACAGGACCTCTACGTTAAATAAGGGAATCGCAGAGCATAGAGAGAGGCACAGTCGATGATCTGCTGCATGCATATGCATATAAGGCTTATCAGCATATGCATTGCTTGCAACATTAATATAAGGTAAAGGGAAGGGGATCGAAATCATCACTAACTAGTCCAGTCCCAGTGTCTTAATTACTATTTATACATCATTTTCGTCTGTTGCTTTAATTTCTAGCTCTTTGGTAATTACTGCCCACTGCCCATGCCTGAGATCACTAGACCACTTCGATTCATCTATGAGCTAGCTCCGCTTTTATTTATCAATTATGAAATACAACTACAATGACTCGATGTTGAAATACCATAAATAAATAATTTCGGATAAGGTGAGTTATGTCGGTCAACGACTCAATGTTGCTGACTTGACTGAGTCAAATTTCTCCCTGGGCCAAACATGTTTAAACCCACTTGTTCCAATATGTTCACAAAGCCCAGCCTTTTATTGAAGGTAAAAGACCACCCGATCTCTTTTCTTTGGATAAGCCCAAGCTTAGCATTGTTGTTTACCCAAATTTAGGTCAGTTACTTTATTTCAAATCAAATCAAAACCCAGTTGTTTCTTTTTCTTATTTGCCTTCCTAAAGAAATAAGAAAATGTTGTGACGTTCATAACAATAACATTTATGGTTGCCTTGGAATTATTTAGTAAGCAAATGCACAGTGACGCAAGCATACTACTCCTTTGTTTAACTCCACACTACTGCATACATCACATGACACTTTATTAACTAATGTCATCATGTGTTTGCTACTTTGCTTGACGCTGGTCCACCATGCCCAATGATAAGTATTGTAGCTTTTTAAGAGTGATTCTGCAATACAAATTTTTATCTTATACAATCACCTTCAATGGTGATGATCATTTTATATATGTATGTTACGGCTATTGGACTACTGGTAGTGCGAGTACCTAGCGGAGTGCACAATTAAGCACCTGCTGAGTCATAGCCAATTAATTGCCACCACTTGGATCTCATAATTTGATATATACGACGTCAAAATTCAAACACAATTAAAGTGGCAGCGAATTTGTTTGGGCCTTTGGGCAGCAGCGGCCCCCAGCTGTTGGGCATAATCTCTCTTACCAAGTGTATGAGTTATTTGAACACTGTTTTTAAAGCAAATTTTACAACAATAACTTTGATAACTACTGTTTATGGACATTTTTAGTATCAAAGAGATTCCCAATACCTATGTGATAGATTAAATTAAGTTAATAAGGAAATGTTTACCCACCAGGATTAAAAGTATGTCTGGTATGATTAGATAAGCTCCACATTTCAGACAAATAAAAAGATAAACTCCACATTTATGACATTATCTAATTCTCAAGACACACGTTCAATTATTTTTACCCTCAATGAATTAGAAAAACAAAAAAAATTTATTAGGATTAATTACAAAAAATTCAATAAAATATTTCACAATTACATTTTAATTAATACACTTTTTATAATTTTATTTTAGTTATTATTAATCAAAAATAGATTAGATTTAATAGTTAAAGTCGAATATAATTTTAAAATTCATAACCATTATGTAATATTAGAATATATTATTGATTCAAATGGCATTTTAAAAAAAAATTAAGGTTGACAGGCAGACCAAATAAAATATAATAAAAAAGAGATATGTTTAATTGCGAGTCATGTCTGATTTGCGTAGGTTGAGTGGGAAATGAGAAAATCAGATAGAGGTTATTGGGTAGGAGAGGAGGTGGGGCCCCCGGGGGTGATGGTATCAATAATCAAGAAATTAATAAGTTGGAGAATGAACATATAATTAATGTTTTTAATGAATGAATCCAATAAAGATACAGAAGGCGGTGAATGGTGATATAAGCAAAGCTAGAAAAGCATTGTAAGAATCCACGTCAGCATCAATACAATGGACTCGGAGGAGCTCGTGGGGTGCGCATTGCGCTATTAATTAACGTTCTTCATACAACTCCTTAATTACTCAGTCACAGTCTCACAGAGAGAGTGAAGAGACAAACAAACGCATGGACTCAAAATCGGAAGCTACTCAATTATCCGCTGTCGTTTTGTTGGTGTATGCGTTTAGACTTTAGAGCTTGGTTTTGTAGTACGAATATTGATGGTGATCGATCACGAATGATGGAAGACACAGAGAGTTGCTGTAGCAGACCCGTGGATTTGTCGCCGACTCTGAGCAGAAAGCAGAGACTCAAAGTTAATATCTACAATGAAGTTGTTCGTCGTCTCAAGGACTCAGATGTAGCGGAGGCCAAACTTGCTGGTTTTGAAGATGAACTCTGGGCTCATTTTAATCGCCTTCCCACTAGGTACCTCCAAATTAACCCTTGCTCTCTCTCGTCGTCTCTACGTATGTATGTATGTACGATTGTACGTACAAGTAACTTTATTTGTAATCGGTGGACTTCAAGTTCCTAGTTGACTCACCTCAGAACGTGCGCTTTTCTTACTGTCTTTCTTTTTCTTGTATATTCCTTGTTGACTCTAATTCATCAGATTCATCAGAATCTTTCATTCTTTTTTTTTTAATTTCTTTTTGAAAATGGATTTATAAAATAATGTCACCGGGTCACATAGCTGAGTAAAATTGAAAACATTTTGATAAATCGTTGGACTCTGAGATTGTGTTCTTGAATGCTAAATGGGGAAGGATTGGGGAGCAATTTATGTTGGTGATATATTGAATTCTGATCAGAGAAAGCAAAGGTTAAAAAGTTAAAAAGTTAATGAAAGATACGTTTAATAATATTTTGCCTTTGTTTATGGACTACACCTACCCGCCTGCCCACCCATAAGGTCCCACCAACTCAAATACATACGGACCTATATAATATTTACGTACAAATACATATATTTTTGGTGTCTAGATTTCGGAAAATTCGGGAATATATATAATTTTTCTTTTTGTGTAAGACTGAAAATCGTGCAATTGTTTTCCTTTTGACAATCTTTGTTGTCTTAACAGAAATTACAGAATGGGTTCATTTGGAATAATATTCTCAATTTTGTTATGACTTAATGTTGGCTTCTTACGCATGAAAATGAATCATGATAGCACTGCTACTGCTCTAATATTTGTAAGCTTGGATTTGAACGTTTGGTTCGGTTATTGAAGGTATGCGCTGGATGTGAATGTGGAGAGGGCTCAAGATGTTCTCATGCATAAAAGATTGCTTCAAATGGCTCGTCACCCTGCCACTAGACCTGCAGTTGAAGTCCGTCTTGTGCAGGTATTTTATACAAAACATTCGTGGATTCAAAGTCACTGCTTTTTTTTTTCTCTAGGGATTTTTCTTTTTTCAATTCATATATGTCTGTTTTGTGTAGTTTGGTTTGTCTTTATTACTTGTTGGATTATCTGTCCTTTCCAGGAAATCGCTTTCTTGTAGTGTCAATGTGTTTCCTGTTCTGTACAATTCTGGTTTCAGAAAAGAAAAAAGTTAGTGTTTTGTTATTGCTTTCATCACATTCTGATTGTATAGTATTGAAAGTTCTTTGCTCAGCCAAATGTATTTGTGCAATTTTTCTCTTATGCAGGTTCATTCTGCTTCTGGTTCAAACTCATCGAGAAAAGCAGATGCTCAATGTTCTGCTAGCAAACAGAGGCATGTTAAATGAATATCTATTGTACTTTATTTTCTTTATTAAAACAATTGCTTTGTGCAATTCTGATACGCCACCCTCCTTTCATCTCTCATGTGTTCAGTCATCCACCACCAGCTTTTGGTTTGTCACCAGACCTTGAACTTGCTCTTGAAGCCCAGCAATTACACGTTCAGCATGGTAATAACACTGCGAATGCCAGTCAAAGGTAAACAAGTTTGAAATGCTTCCTTAATGATTGAGATCTTTTTCCTCTAATTCTTTCAAGTTTGTATTTTTATTTACCACTTATTGAACCATTCACAGTAGTAGGCTTGATCTTTTGGATTCATATTTGCTAGAGATATTGCCAAAACGAGGGTTTGATAAATTTCAATCAGCTTTTGAATTTTTGAGGATCTTTTTCTACTCAAGAAAATTGATGTGGTTTTATTATAAAAAAAATGAGCTAGTTCATTTTCACATGATGATGTACAAGAAAGAAAGTTAGTTGTTGCAGTTTAATGTCATCTGTTTCCATATATTTTTCTTATGTAACTTTTCTTCTCTGTACTGTAGGTAGTGAAGAATAAGTATGGCGAGCAATATATATACCTATCGGTTTCTGTCTATATATAAAAATGTGTCCCGTGACTTTGCTGCTTATTGTCTTTATTCTACTTTATTCTGCTTTACTTGTGGATGAGAAGATCTTTGACACAAAGGAATTAGGACAGATTATTGATTGTTATAATTTTGCATTGGTCTTAGCTAATCAACTTTGCTATAATTCAACTTTTGTAGGCCGATGCATGAAATTACGATTTCAACTAATGACAAGCCCAAACTCCTCAGTGAGGTAGCCTTTTCTGGAGATGCTTTCTGTAATAATATTATGTGGATTTCTTATAAAAATATAATTCAACGTTTCCCATTTACTGTTCCAAATATAATTTTTTGTATCAGTTGACATCCTTATTATCTGAGATTGGACTGAACATTCAAGAAGCTCATGCTTTTTCCACAACAGATGGTTACTCTTTGGATGTCTTTGTTGTTGATGGTTGGGCATGTGAGGTATTGTCTTGCCTTGCTTGTATTCTGGTATAAAACCACAATGAATCACTTTCCCTTGAGGATAAATATCTAATTATATATGTGATCATTACTGAAATGTATTCAACAATTCCACAAAAGAAAAAAGAAAAAAGCAGAACAAAAACCTATAGTAGTCTCTTCCCTTCACTTTGTTATAAGCTGTTTGACAGACATGCTTATCCAAAATTGTAGGAAACTGAGCGGCTTAGACATGCACTGGCAAAAGAAATACCATGTAGTGAGGTAGGTCCCTTCCAATGCTTACTTATCTATTATAATTTCTATTACCGATAAAATTTTCAAATCTTACTAGGGATAGAATTTTTCCTTCCTCATTTTTATCTATTGACTTCTTGTTGGACTCATCCTTAGGGAAGTTACATTTATTTCAGTTTTAAGGTTATAAATAAATTGGTTGGTTTTGTGTTGCAGAAGAATCCTTGCTTGGATTATAATATCATTACCCCTGTTCCAGAGCAAGAGACTAGAATGAAGTTCATTAATGATCTTGTAAGCACACTCAGTGAAGAAAAGGATATCTGGGAAATTGATGCAAGCCTGTTGAAATATGAAAAGAAAATTTCTTCTGGAACTTATGGTGATTTGTAAGTTCTGTCGTCATTTAATGCCATGTTTAATTGGGTATGAGTACTTGTTAGATAGCTAACTTGATACACAGGTATCAAGGTTCTTTTTGTGGTCAAGATGTGGCTATTAAAGTTCTGAGCACTGAGCGCCTGAATGAAACTATGAGGGAGTTTACTCAAGAAGTCTATATCATGAGGTTGGTAATGTCACATCTTATCTCCAGTCATCTCTGAGTTCCTTTCTATCTTCTTTTGTAGTTGTTTCTTATGCATCTGAGATGCATTATAATGCTTTCATTAATATGGTAGTTGTTCAAGAGAGAACATTTTCAATTTTGGCCAGGAAATAGATATGTACTACTAGTCTAATAGTGCAATTTGTACTAATTTTTTGTGCAGCATCAGTACTAACTCTTATTCTACTTTTTGGTCCTGCATAGCTGTGCTGTGAGCCTGTGTCCTATCCATAACCTGTATTATGATTACTAGGACAAGATGTCTTATAAATTGTACATGAATTGGATACATAGTGAGGCTAAATATTGGAATTAAGTTCTTTAAATTACATCATGCAGCCTGCAATTAAGTTTTAAAAAAAATTGCCATCATTTAATTACTCTGAATATGCTGGGTTAATAACATAACATCCTTTGTGATGTACACTGACAGAAAGGCCGCCACATGCAGCCTGTTTTATGCATTTAATCTTGCATTCTCAAACTAGTTTTATCTGTGCAGAAAAATTCAGCACAAGAATGTTGTTCAGTTTATTGGGGCATGCACTAAGCCTCCTAACCTCTGTATCGTTACTGGTAATTTGGAATGACTTTGTGCACATTCACTACCAGGATTTGAATTTATGTGCATAATTCTGTATTTGTATTATGTATTACCAGTAAATGGTTTTCAGTTCAATTCAAGTTCTGCTTTTTTACATTATTTTCTCCCTTCTCAGAGTTTCTGTCTGGGGGAAGCATGTATGACTTTCTGCATAAACGAAGGGGTGTCTTTACACTTCAGTCCTTGCTCAGAGTCGCAATTGATGTTTCCAAGGGAATGAACTACTTGCACCAAAATAATATAATCCATAGGGACTTGAAAGCTGCTAATCTTTTGATGGATGGAAATGGAGTAAGAGATTCTTTATATCTCTTAATTATGTAGCATATTTTTGTTGTGTTTGTTTTAGTTCTTTTAACTTTGTAATATAATTGGGTTTTCTTATTAATTGCTTTCATTGTTCCAATTTGGTCAGAATTGATTAAGATAGCTAATGTTTTGCCTTTATATTCATTTTCACCTCTTTAAATAGCTTGTCTTTATCCTTTAAATTTATATTTACTTTTCTTTATTATACTTTTCTCAAAACTAAAGGGAGGCATGGGCAGGCGTGTGCATTCTTGTCCTTGTTTCATATTGCTCCTTGTTGATAGGAGCTTATCAGGTTCTTCCAAGGCTGTACACAGATTTAACAGAGCGATCTAAATTTCTTTATTTTTTTTTAAGATCGAAATACTTGTTTGACAGGTTGTGAAAGTAGCTGATTTTGGCATTGCTAGAGTACAGGCAGAAAATGGTGTTATGACTGCAGAAACCGGAACTTACCGTTGGATGGCTCCAGAGGTCTGTGTTCCGCAGATTTTTATTCATGGGTATTATAACCATTTCATTTGCTTCATTGAAGATTAAGCATCATGGCTGCATGTTCCTAATGCGACGATGTCATCAGGATGGATTATTATGAACTATAAATTACCATATTGTGTTTATTATGGATTGTTTTATTGATCAAACTAGTAGGTTGATGAATTTTTTGGCTTTTGATGATGGTCCTTATGGGCCTATGGTTGTTCCTGCCTGGTCTCTGACATATGATTGCTTGTTGTTGATGAATGGAAGATTATAGAACATAAACCATATGGTCACAAAGCTGATGTTTTTAGCTTTGGGGTTGTTCTGTGGGAGCTGCTTACAGGAAAGGTAATTTCTTTTCATACTGTAAAAAGGAACGGGTCGCTTTTTCTTCCCCTGAAGAAAAACGCTACATTCAATCAAATCGATGTTTTTGTTTATCTTCCTTTAAACTAGTTCATGGTTGCACAGACTTCACACCATCATCTATCTATGTTTTGTGACTGAAATGTCAGCTTCCCTATGAGAACTTAACTCCGTTACAAGCAGCAGTTGGCGTAGTCCAGAAGGTAGGTATATCTTTTTCTGTTCCTGAAAGATAATAAGCCTTTCTTTGTCCTTTTCTTTCTCATTTTTGTTGATGGGAGCTCATAGTGAGGAACCCAAGTGTTTGAAAGTGGATAAAGAAATGAACTTGAGTAATTGAGTGGTCTTTGGGACATGAATTTCAGGGTCTGAGGCCTACAATTCCGAGGCACACTAACCCAGTGTTGGTGGAATTGCTGGGGAGATGCTGGAAGCAAGAGCCATCATTGAGACCTGAATTCTCAGAAATTGTAAATATATTGCAGCATATGGCGAAGACGGTACGGAAAAGACGTAACACTTGTCTTATGCTTCCTTCCATCGAGTCTGCAATTTTGAAAGTTTATAATTTTGATACCGTTCGCAGATGAAAACAAGGATCGACGAAAGGGAAAATCATCTAAAGTAGTGCCCACTGACTGCGGATTCTGTTTATAATTCGTTGTGTAATGATCTCATCTCTTTCCCCCAACTTTTATATGTGGTCCGTAATGATCAGACTCTTCATTAGATAAACTGTTGCGCAATTTTGTTTAAGATGATTGATCTAACCCAAAAATTATCATGATTGGTGTGTAATGCTGCTAATGCATCACACTTTTTTGTTTTGAATGAAGTGATAATGTTATATATATAGTAGATGGTTGTGAGCAAAATTGGACCATGTTACAGGTGATGTTAAAATGTTTCACCTGGCACCCAAATTTCAGATCTTTCTGGAGAAAAGGAAAAGGAAGGAAAACAGCAAAATAAGCATTCAACAACTTACAGTTGGACAAAGATTCCATTCTAGCGACAGATTTAAATGCACGCTAAAAATATTCATTCCCCATTCCTCTATTTTTTATTCTAAAACCTGATGCCGCAAATCCAATGCATTCTCATCTTGAGTTTGGATAAAATCAAAAAAGAAAAATTATCCGGCCTCTCCTGCTTTCTATCAAAATTACGATCACTTCTTTTCTATTCCAAAAAACTTAAACTTCTGTCTTAAACATTAAGAGCAAATTTTTTTTAGTACTTCAATTTTACATTGTTTTTCAAATCAACACCTTTTATTAATTAATGTTGAAATCCTGAAGATAGTCCAGGTGACGAAACAGATGCCAAAAACAGTTAAAGATCTGCCATGCCATACTTATAAAAAAATATTAATAATGTTGGAGGTGGGCCAGCTGGCATAATTATGCTTCATCGCAATGCATTTGTTAGAAGAATAACATGGATGTATGACACGTATAAAAAGGATGAAGGTGTTAGGTGTGTTTAGATTTGCATACTGCTAAGATATTTCAAAATATGTGAAGTTGGATTGATTTAAGGAAACTTTTATAAATAGATCAAATTAATTTAAAAATGACTTTTTTAGACCATTTAAATATTTTTGAATTTTTTCATCTCTTTAGTACAAAATGAGATAAAAATACCCCCACCTCATTATAAAGCCTATACAAATAGTGTACAGGCAGTAGACACATGGTGGACACGTAAACTCGTGTTGCAGGACTATACTGTCTTTGGTTTGTTTACAACCTGTCTACTATTTGTACACCATGTGTACTTGAAGGAGTTGGGTCTATTTGTATTGCATGTTTATAAAGCCTATACAAATGGTGTCTAGGTAGTGGATAAATGGTGGACACGTTAACTCGTGTTGCAGAACTATACTATCTTTGGTTTATCCACAACCTATTCACTATTTGTATACTATTTGTACAGGCTTTATAAAGAGTGAAGGTATTTTTGTCTCATTTTGAGCTAAAGAATTAAAAAAGTCAAAAAATTTTTGAATGGTCTAAAAAAATTATTTTGAAATTAATTTGATCTATTTATGAAAATAGCTTCCACGGTTCCACTTACTAGAATCTGAAAAATATATTTCAAAATAGTTTGTTTTATTTTATACACTTGCATTCTTTTTTTGTTTTGTTTTTTTTCAATTATCAAGGCACCAAGAGAAAATACAGGCTACAACAATTGGAAGTTGGAACTACCTTTGAAATTAATTAAATTTTTTGTTTTTCCGATATAGAGCAGTCCCCTGTTGCGAGTAGCCATGCGTCCATCTCCGAAAGATGACAGCATGTAACCAGAACAGACTTTTTTCATCCAAAAGAGGAAAAAAGTGCATCCTTTTTGGCATAATGGCACCCATTTCGGAATTTCAAATTCGTGAATGGCCATCGTACATAGCCTGTCATTCACTTTTTCAAAGAAAAGGGGAGAAGCAAAACAAAAGATAAAGAATCAGGACAATTATTTGTTTCCCACATCTTGTTCTTTTGCATTACAGCTTCCAGAAGTGCTCTCAACTTTTTTATTAGTTGGAACTTTTGAGGAAGTCCCTGTGTCTTCGACGCACGAAACTCTAACAACAGCAGCAGCAACAGCAGCTCCAATCAACAAGAAGAAGAACTAAGACAGCAAGCTTTCTAGTATCATCAAAACGATTATCAATGGCTCAGAGAGAAGAAAAGGTGGTGGTGAAGATCGACGGTTGTGGTGGTTCCAGCAGCAAAGAAACAGAAACTTCATCACCATCTATCAATGGAGAAAAAAGTCCAAGAAAACTATTTGAGGGCTCACCAGCAAAACCCACTGAATCTTTTCGAAGAAGAAGCAAAGAGTCACCAGAAGCTCCTTCAAACAACTCGGATGGAGCTGAGGTTCTCAGATGCAGTTCAAATTTAAACGCTTCCTTTTCGAGAAACTCTTGGAAGCCACCTATAAGCAAGACTAGATCCAGGCTTTTGGACCCACCTGAGGAACCACCATCGTGCCCAAGATCAGATAGAGTGGCGGGCTCTGGACGAACGCTTGCGAAAGATGATGGTGATGATGAAGCTTTTGATGAGGACGACATTCCGGAAGAGTACAAGAAAATCAAGTTCAGCACGCTCACATTGCTTCAGTGGGTGAGTCTTGTTGTTGTTATAGCAGCCTTAATTTGTAACCTTTGGATTCCGATTATAAAGAGGAAAACACTGTGGGACCTTCCACTATGGAAATGGGAGTTATTGGTTTTAGCTTTAATTTGTGGACGTTTGGTTTCGGGTTGGGGAATTCGGGTGGTTGTGTTCTTTGTGGAGCGCAATTTTCTTTTGCGGAAACGTGTTTTGTACTTTGTTTATGGGTTACGGAAGGCTGTTCAGAATTGTCTATGGTTGGGTTTGGTTTTGCTTGTGTGGCATTTAATTTTTGATAAAAAGGTTGAGGAGAAGACCAACAGTCGGATCTTACCTTACGTAACCAAGATTCTGGTATGTTTTCTGGCTGGTACCTTGATATGGCTTCTGAAAACGATACTTGTCAAGGTCCTTGCTTTGTCTTTCCATGTGAACGCCTATTTCGACCGAATTCAGGAGGCTTTGTTCAATCAGTATGTGATTGAGACGCTTTCTGGTCCTCCATTGTTTGATAGAAATTATTACACAAAAGCAGAGGAAAAGGCTGCCGCTGAGATTCGGGAATTTCAGAATGCTGGGGCTACAATGCCTTGTGAGCTCGGGGCAACTCTTCTTCAAAGGACTGGGAGAGTTATAGGGAGTGGACTGCAAAGTAGCCCCAAAGTCGGGAAGAGTCCTAGATTTTCTAAGCCAATGTCTGATAGACAAGATCAGGAGATCCCAGTTGACCACTTGCATAAGCTCAATCAGAAGAATGTATCAGCTTGGAATATGCGAAGAATGATAAATATAATCCGCCATGGCTCCTTAACCACTCTCGATGAACAGATACTAGATGCTGATATGGGGGACGACTCTGCTTTGGAGATTAAAACTGAATGCCAGGCAAAAGAGGCAGCCAAGAAGATATTCCTCAAAGTAGCCAAGCCACGGTCCCAGTAAGTTCATACTTCTTGTACCCTTTCATTTTGGATTTGATTTGATCTTCAAATGCATGTATGCAAGTTACACTCTTTTTACATAATGGTTAATTGATGCACTACTTTATTCTGTATGTTAGTGTTATCTCTTTTCAAACATTGATTACCTGTTCAGATGGGAAGCTCAATGCATCTATAAATAACACAGCATTTAATGAAGTACTCTGTCCCTATGGAAGTTGCCTTAAACATATTGTGGTAATGTATTTTGTTGTGACAGACACATTTACCTCGACGATGTGATGCGCTTTATGTATAAAGATGAAGCTTTGAAGACAATTCGTCTCTTCGGAGCAGCAACTGAACATGACGGAATCAGCAAGTCCTCTCTTAGAGATTGGGTGGTAATGATACCTTACACTTTAACTTGGTTCTCATTAGTTCCCGCTATTAATCAGCAACTAAAATTTATGCCCGTCCAAACGTTGGGGTCCCTTTCTGTAATCAATGAACCACTAATTGAAGAAAGAATTCGTTTTTCTCTTTTCTTTTAGGTCGGTGCATTTAGAGAGAGAAGAAAACTAGCATTGTCTCTCAACGATACAAAAACAGCAGTGGACGAACTCCACAATTTGCTAAATATTGTTGTAGCTGTCATCATTTTGGTAATCTGGCTTATTATACTTGAAGTTCCAATCACCCACTTCCTGCTCTTCATAAGCTCCCAGCTTCTTTTGGTTGTATTTATCTTTGGGAACTCGTGCAAGACAGTTTTTGAAGCAATCATTTTTCTATTTGTAATGCACCCATTTGATGTGGGTGATCGTTGTGAAGTGGATGGAGTCCAGGTGAAAATTTGAATCATCATACAGTGTGCATTATCTTAAGCTTTAATTTATATATCTTTTTACAGATATCCTAATAAATTGATGTTCTTTGGGTCTGATTAGATGGTAGTTGAAGAGATGAATATATTAACTACAGTGTTTCTGAAGTTTGACAACCAAAAGCTCATATACCCCAACAGTGTTCTCGCTACCAAGGCAATTGCTAATTTTTATCGTAGTCCAGACATGGGAGATGCTGTTGATTTCTGCATTCATATCTCAACTCCATTGGAAAAGGTGGCCATCGTGAAAGAGAGAATAAAAGGGTATGCAAGGGCAATCTGTTTCATATAGTTTTAGTTTTGGTTTCCCTTTTCCTTGTCATGAGAATTGAGAATTGTACAATATTATCTATGGGGCGCGGCTGCTTGATTTTAAAATGTTATTATATATGCAGGTATATTGAAAGCACGGGTGAGCACTGGCACCCAGCTCCAATGTTGGTCATGAGGGACGTGGAGGAATTGAACAAACTGAAGATATCTGTGTGGCTCACACACAAGATGAACCATCAGGACATGGTGGAGAGATGGAGAAGGAGAGGCCTTTTGATAGAAGAGATGATCAAAGTGTTCCGAGAGCTTGATATTCAGTATCGCCTACTGCCTCTTGATGTGAATGTCCGAAACATGCCCAGTTTAACCTCCAACAAGCTTCCTTCAAATTGGACAACTTGTGCACAAGCAAATAACTGAAACAGTCTTCCCATTATGACTGACAAAAGCTGATTGATACCGGCAAGATACTTGATGCTCGTAGTTTCAGCCTAACTTATAGATATTATAGATGAAGTTTCAATCATGTATGGTAATTCCCTAAGTCACCTTCCATTGTGTACCAAAATATAAATCCATAAAAAATATTCCCTATTATCGAGTCATTGACTGTGTGCTTGTTTGTGTTTGAACTTACAGTGAAACGAGTTAAATGCACAAATGAATCTTGTTGAATATTGAAGACTGATGTATGATAACAGTTGAGTTATTAGCTAATAGCCTATAACTAAGAAGACAAGACAGGGTCGTATTGATGAACCTGAAAGGAAGGGGATATGCCAATCCTCCTCACACCCCTGTGTTGTCTTCCTTTATCATACTGTAAACTAATTGTAAAGATTATTTTCTTCTTAAAATATCAAAATCAATTATATAACAAAAGTAAAAGTAAAATGTGCCCAATCCCCTCTCCTTCCTGTTGAAGTTGTTGACATCTGTCCCTCTACTTGACACAAATTAAACATCGTTAACTTTTTTCTTTAAAGAAAAAAACACTGTTAATTTATTAGAAAAATAGAAAAAGATAAGGGTAAAAAGATCAGTTCTACAATTTTTTATTCTTTTTGTTGGTAAGCGGAGGGCCAAAGGCCCAAAATACAAACAGCTAGCCAGTCCAGAGATGCCCAGGCAGTGTTCAACCAGAGTCTGTAAACACAAACAGCTAGTCAGCCACAAACAGTTCTACTAACTCTTACACTTCGTCTTCTTCAGTCTATCAAACTCTCTCTATCCCTCTCTCTGTTTTTTATCCAACCTCACAGCAACAGAACAACAATCAACAACCGCCCATAAAATTCCTTTGCCGTTTTTAATTTAAAAAGCTTTACAAAAAGAAAAAGAGAGTTTGTTAGAGGTGTCTCTCGTACGGCTCGTGCCTTCACCGAGAGAGTGCGTTCTAGGGTCGATCTGCGAAACCACTCTCTGTCGGTGAGGCAGGTAATTGGATCTCTCTCTCCCTCTCTCTTTTCCATCTGTCTGCTACTGTTAGTTATTTTATCGGGACCCTACTCTCTCCATCTCTCCATAACCGACTTCAATGTTGAAGGTGTTGTTTTCTAAAGTCTTTATTTTGTTTGGTTACTGATACGAATGCAGAGTTCTTTGTAATGGATTTACTTTATCTCGCATGTCCTTTCTATGTCTCTAGGTTTGAGCAATAGTTTAGAGACTACGAGGTGAATTGGTTCAAAATTGAGGTGAGTTTAGGTGTTTTGGTGAACTTCAATTGAATTTTCACTATGTTAAACTTCCTTTAAATTTCAATAAACTTTTCCTACTAGATTATTATTAAATTTTCTACAAATTCTAGAGTTTTTCTTTATTGGACAGAAAATTCCATTGAGTTTATGTTAAATATTGAGCAAATTGGATTATGATAAGCCTAGATCCTTTTTGTTTGTTTTTTAGTTAAACTGCATATAAAGTTGCAAGTAAATTTATATTGAAAGTATGTTCTTTTCCAATTTGGACTATGATAAGCCTATATGGATAGAGTTATTCTATGCAGTATTTCCTCTTTTGTGATTTCTGGTTGTGCTATATCTCTGTTATTTGTGTAGTACATGCAGTATTCACTCCTTCACTGTTTCTCGTAGAAATGACATGATCCTTTAATGTATTTCTGTTTGTAGATATTTTTTGGTCATAAAGGTTAATTTGTTAAATCAGCAAGTAAATAGAAGCCCCTCTCCTAAATCTCTGTTTGGGGACCAATATAACATTGGGAACTATACCTTCAACAAAACCAAAAAGTGAAATTTGGCCATCCTTTTTCGTTTCTTTGAAAAAAAAGCAAAGTTCCATCTTAAACTTTTCTCACCTTCCACAGAAACAGAGTCAAAAAATGGAAGAGAAGGATATGAATGCATTAACAGCAAGCCCTAAGACAATTCAAGAGCTAGCAATGGAGGGGCAGAAGCATCTAGAAGAAACCATACAGTCAGCTTTCCAGATCCTCTCCTCCATGAATGACGAGCTTTGCAATCCTGCATTGTGGTCCACCACTCCCTCTTTTTCAGCTGCTACTAACATTGCAAATGGTCCTTCTTCCCACTCTAACAGTGCTGCTAATGGCGATTCATCTTCTTCTGAAAATACTACTACCCACCATCATGGAGACTTAAGTGGTGCTGGTGGTTCTGGTACTGGAGGAGCTCTTGAAGAGGCTCGGTTTCGGTATAAGAACTCTGTGGCCTTGCTCCGTGGTGTTCTTGCTGAAATTCCCAACTCTCAGAAGGTGATTTCAAAAACCTTTTTTCCTTAATTTGCTTATTTACCAAATTTAGGTACTATCATGATAAACATAATGCATAAGCTTTGCAATTTGAAGTACAAATTGTCTTTCAGCTCTAGTTTTGTTTCTTGGTATAGTCACGCAATCAGTGAATTGACCATGAAAGATTACATATATGGACTCTTCCACAGTGTGATTTCTTCCACTTCTTATTCATTTGATGGAGGATCCAACATAGGAGAGACATATATGGTTTTGTGCTAGGATATATAAAGAAGCTAATTTGCTTCCCCATTACAATGATTAAACAAAATATTTATTCATTTAATCACTGTATTGAGAGAGAAATTTAAGGATTTGTATTAACTTTGTGTAAGGGACTTGAATGGAAGTGGAGGGCTTGAACCACTGACTTGAATGGAAATGTTTGCTCCATCTACTTGGAAATCATAAGCTTTTTGAAATGCTTCAATACAAATGTTGGAACAGTCAATCACTTTGGTGTATTTTGACTACTCCATTTTCTATGAATTTATATACATGTATATGTATGCATTTAATTGCAATGGTTTTATCTGGACCTTATCAGTTATTACAGATTGACACATCCCATTTTGTAAACTTTGTAGTATGCTAAACTGTGCTGTTTGTTTTAAAATAGGCAACATGTGAAACTAGTTCAACTGCCATCAGTTCAGAATCACCAGCTGATCATGCTGAAATTGAGAAGTTGGATGAGCGAGCCTACAATTTGAGAAAGGTAGTTTTAAGAACATGTAAATTAATGTTTATGATGTTACAGATTTCATGTCAAGAAATAAATTTTTGCTTCTAAAGGGGTTAGGTTTTATTTGGAGGCTATCAGATAGATCACCATAAAGACCAAGTTAAATGATTTCATGACAGCTTTTGCTGAAATGATTAGTCTTCCCATAGCTCATTTCTTTATGATACTAAAGTTAATTTGAAACCTTCTCTTAATATCTGAAGAGCTCTGTTTTTCTTGTACCAAAATATCTGTAAAACAATGTACCGACTCTTTTTCAAATGCAGGAGCTTGCAAACAAGAATGCATATATCAAAGTTCTTATGGATCAGCTACGAGATCTTATTACTGACATATCAACATGGCAAAGTCCTTGTTCCTTCTGATTTTGAAATGCATCTGAGGACACCAAAAAAGTTTCTGCGGAAGTCGATGATGCTTTTCTTTGACTCGTGTATCTCGGGTTCTCTCTCCTGGACTCATTACTGTACCACATATTTGGACCCCGGATGCTTTGAGAACCCAGAGTTACGTTTTTTAAGCCCAAAGTAAAGTTGGGCCTGGGAATTGTTTCACGTTGTAAACTTTATATTACTTTGCGTGGGTATTTCACATTGTAAACTTGAAAAAGATAAAGTGAAACTCGATTGGTTTTTCTTTTTTTTTTTTAATTTGTGTCAGACGCCTTTGTTTGTTTGATGTTAAAACTCATCTTGTATTTAGTAGTTTGTTACGTGGTGGACCCAATGAGACCGACCCTCTTTAAGACTTTAAGTAAGGGATAGAGTGGCAGAGAAACTGGCCTGCTTTTGTATGGTGCAAACCAATACAGGTAGACACTAAAAGAATCACCAGAATATATACTATTACTATATAGAGGAAGGAAGAGAAAGAAAGGAGCATAACCGAGTTCATATCTAATACTAATGGCGGCGACTCCGGTGAAAGTGTATGGGCCACCGTTATCCACAGCTGTGTCAAGAGTCTTGGCCTGTCTCTTTGAGAAAGAGGTGGATTTTCAGCTCATTTCTGTCAACATGTCCAAAAACGAGCACAAGAAGCCTGACTACCTCAAGATCCAGGTAGGTACATCTCCTACTCGACAATGAGACTTCTCTCCCTGTTTCTCATTTCTCATCTGGAGTTTTTCTTTTGTTTACTGCAACAGCCCTTTGGAAAAGTGCCAGCTTTTGAAGATGAGAGCATCTCCCTCTTTGGTATATATGCATATGCCTACCATTTTATTTTTCAGAGACAATTAGTATGAATTATATTATTCACTAATTCCATACTAATTCTGCATATATGTTTATTTATTTGTTTACAGAATCGAGAGCCATATGCCGGTACGTATGTGAAAAGTACGCAGATCAGGGAAACAGAGGATTGTACGGAACGAACCCATTGGAAAAAGCCTCCATAGATCAATGGCTAGAAGCTGAAGCGCAAAGCTTCAGCCCTCCAAGCTCAGTTCTGGTATTTCAGCTTGCATTTGCACCAAGAATGAAGCTGAAGCAAGACCAGGGAGTGATAAGGCAGAATGAGGAAAAGCTGTCCAATGTGCTGGACGTGTACGAAAAGAGACTGAGTGAGAGTCGGTTCCTGGCGGGTGATGAATTTTCGCTGGCTGATCTTTCTCACTTGCCCAACACGCAGTATCTGGTCAATAACACCGATAGGGCAGAGCTGTTTACTTCTAGAAACAATGTGGGCAGGTGGTGGACTGAAATATCTACCCGAGACTCCTGGGAGAAGGTGGTTCAGATGCAGAATCCTTGACTTTGCTTTTAACATTAACTTAAGCCTTCAATAATTCATCTACTTCAACGGAAAGGAAACCTTCTTCCTTTTCGCTCAGGTTGGAGACTATTTTGCTTGTATAACATATTGTTGTCTGCTTCTTCTTCTTAACGTATTGTTGTTTTGTTCGTGAAATTATGTTAAGCACAATTCTTCTGCATCTCTTGATTATTTGAGTTTTTATTAAAACTATAGAAAAAGGTTACCTTCTCCTTTTATAAATAACACATGTTATAAATAACAAAGAATTATTGCGCAAGGCTTTTATGGTGCCTAGAATATTGGTATGCATAGGCCTTATGTTTGGTGTTATAGATCATACGCACCTAGTTTCGGCTAATTTTGACATTTTTTGATAGAATCTGTTATCTTCGAAGAACAAATTAATTAAGGTAAAATGGAAAAGTTGTGGGCATGATCATTTGGTTTACTGATTGTTGCAAGTGTTCCCTTGGGGGGAGGAAATCTCATCAACAACCGTTGTTAATAAAATAAAAAAAGAAAACCTGAATAGACACTGGAAGAGAAATGGGTTGGGTGTCCAATTGGGCCACACCATTGGGCTTAAAAGCGAAAAATTGTCTCCCCTAAATCTAAGAGCAGATGCAGAGCAGCAGAGCAACACGAAGAAGGGGAAGGGGGAAGGAGGAGGATCCGTATATAAGGAAAACAACATAAAGAAAGCAAGGCTGCAGTCCACACGCTGCTACGTTCAAGGATCTTAAGCTTGCAATTAAGAAGAAAATCAACGAGACGGAGCAATCCAAGATGGGTCACCGCCACATTTCATGGTACCTACTACTACTTACTACATACTACATACTCTGCATTGTGTGATAGGAAGAGAATTTCATATTCATTAATCATTTTGCCTCTCACACCATAACGAGAAGCTACTTGATCACAATGCTGCACTTCAGCATTTTGGCATACTCAACAATTCTCAGGTTAATTTTCTCTACTAACTATTTAATTGGGAACTTAACGTTATCCATTCATATGCATCTGCAAGTCAAAACTCTGATTTAATTACAAGGAAAAATGTGTGCCCTTGTATGTATGTCCAGGTGCTTTTTGTTCCTTACGTAGTGTTGAAGGGGAATCGCAGGCATTCAAAGAGGAAAGTAATGTGAATTTGATTCAGTTTGGTGCAATACCCTTATATCTAATTTATATCATTATTCTCTCCTTATAAAGAAGAAAGAAAGGGACGGGGAACTCATCTGCAATTAACTTTTCCTTTCTCCTTTCGTTAGTTAGGGTACTTTAAAAAAAGGAGAAAAAAAAAAAAATCTTAAAATTTCCCATGAATTAAAAGCGATAGAAACCAGTAAGGAGTTGCTAAGTGCATTTTGCATCAAAGCTCAAGTTTACAATTGAAGCATCCATATTTCATCAAAGTAAAATGAACTTTTGTTTTGACAACCAGAGACTACATTCTCTGTACAAACTCTCCTCTCTCGACCCTCTTTTGATCTTCACTAATCAGCTCTGTTAAGCTTCCTTGGTCTGCCTGAGATTCATTTTCTCCTTGTACTCTTTCAACTCTCTCCTGTACCTTTCTTTATCTTTCAACCCAATATTCTGGTAAACCTATTTGAAAAATAACAAAAATGTGACAAATCATACTACTATTGATAAAAGAAATAAGGTAAGCAACTATGTATATGTGTCTTTGTAATATATTAATTATTACCATCCTCTCTTCTGGAGGAAGCTTGGTCCAAGACTCGCCTATCATTTTGGTAAACTCCCTTTCTCTGTTTGGGTAGAGAGACTTGAGCTTGTTATGCTTTTCAGCAAAGAAGAAATTATAGCCACTCCTATTGGGTTTTGGATAGTTGGGATCTCCCCTCCTTCTTCTTCTCCTCCTCGAACCTCGTCTTTTGGTGTTGTATGGTACAAGGGCACTGATAGGTTGGGGAATTGGATTAGAATTCGAATTAGGAGCCGACTGCTCAGGATGGTAGAGCACTCCACTCAGAATCTTCGAACCCAATTTCACAGTTACCAAATACCCACAATCAAATTTCCCATCAATTGTCCCCGTACCTGAAAAAACATCACCTGCTAATTAAGAGTGTTAATAACAACCTTAATTAGGGATTAGGCAAAACCACTTTAAATATAGAAGCTTTATCACTAATGTATCAAAATTAAGTTCAAACTAAGGAATCACTGATGCAGGTACGTGTTACACGCTCCCAAACAAAAAAGCCCATTCATCGAAATGGACCCAACAATGCATAATGATATATATCTGTCAGTGAAACATGGAAGAAACATAGTATACATAGGATAGAAGCCGCATATTTGTAACATGAGAGAGGAGTGGGGCCCTGGAAAAGATAAACTGGACGGACTATTGAGCTTTCCATTAAAATTGCAAAATTTTATTAATAATTTCGTAACTCATAATCTAATAATCAGTCAGGATAGCTAAGCTAACAAAATATTCCCTATCAAAATGGAAGTGAGACGTATTAAAAATATATAATTTAGCGGCAGAGAAACCACATCAAACATCTGTGGTGCGTGATTGAAACTCACCTTATCCTGTAGGATTTTTCAGAGAGAGGTTGGAGATGAACTGAAAAATGAATGAACCTACCTTCAATAACTGAATCCGGATCCGGACAACCTTTGGGGGAATATTCCCCGAGACCCGGTTCAGGTTTTTCTGAACGGTTACTCATGGAAAATACAGCTGGAGAGACAAAAAAACAAATTAAATTATTGTACAAAACAACTCTAAATAAAATTATAAAAATTACAAGGTCAAAAGACGCACTCAATATATATGTAATACCTGTAGGGGTACATAAAGGACCCTGTATCTTAAAGAAGTGAACCTGTTCATAATGGTAAAGAAGAGTTGAGTAGTGTTTCCTCAACACAAAAGAAGCGCTTGTTGTTGTAGGGGAGAACATGAATATATTACCCACTTCCCTCCATTTCTTCTCTGCAACAACCTGTTTCTTACACATGATTGTATAAAAAAAAGTAATTTACCCATAATTAAAATTAAAAGAATACGGCTACTTTTGAAGTGAGGAAAATTAAGGAAAAAAATATTTGACCAAAAAAAGCACAAGGAAAAGATAAATTGCCAAACCTTCTCAAAACCACCCCTCCATGTCACCTCTACGTATAATATGTGCAAATCTAGCTCCTTTCCTCCAATCACAGGAATCCTTTTTTTTTTTTTTTTAATTGTGAAGGAAAGCACAAAAAAGACAGATATCAGAGAAAGAGAAAAACAATAGACATGAACCACCCATTTTTATAAACCTACATTTTAAATACAAAAAAAAAATTGTTTTTTTTGTTTACTTTGAAAGTTTCCATGAACAAACACATTCTAAGCTCTCTACATATCTGATCATGCTCAAATCCCCAATAATAAATATATTTTTGTGGTAGAAGAAAAAAGTTGAAGGCTTACATAAACTTGGTATTCATCAAGAAGTGGAAGCGCCTGAGAGTATCCCAGAAAGCAATTGGATTTTTAACAACATTTTCATGAGTATCAAGTGGTGCAGGATAATGCAAAACACCCGGAAAGTCATTTGAGCCCTTGGTTGTACCTACCGGCGACATATCTTCCCGCCGGCGACTTCTGCTGCACACCCTCGCCGGAAAATCAACAACTGGGATATTGTGCGATGGGTAAAAGAGAGATGACAATAAAAAAAATAATAATGATGAGATATAGTAAAGAAAGATATGATTTCCAAGATAAAACTTGAAATTAAGCTATAGTAAATAGTCTGAACAAAGCTGGGACATAAAGAAGAGTGTAGTTGGACGCGTGGGATGTAACGGTTGTACAAAAATGGCTTTTCTGTCATTTTGATATTTGAAAGCACTACTGGCCAATGTTCAAAATTGGCTTAGCTTAATTAATTGGTATTTATTTTTTCACAGGTTATATTCATAATTACACACTTGCTTGCTAGTTGCTACTCTCTCGCTAGTCAGTAGCTAGTAGCTAGTACCTACTCTCTCTTGTATTTGTATTGGGTCGACGTTCGAAGTCTGACATCTCTGGAGGTTGCTGAGCTGTGTAATCTCTCTGAGGCTGAGCCAGGAGAACCCGGTTGACATGCTTTTTGGGACTTCTGCTTCTGAAACAAATCTTGGCGTACACCTGCTGCTAGATAATCTGAACGTCCTTTCTAGGGAGTTCTACACTGCACTCCACTGCACTCAGCTATTCCATGGACGCTATTTCGACCGTCCATACAGACAAAAAGCCCCGACTCATTTTGACTCTCGTCAATCCGATTTTGTGGGCCACACAATTGTCCTTTCAAAATAGGTCCTTCATCACCGGGCTATTATTTTCAGTCTCTTTTATCTCTTAATTGTTTTATCGGAATTTGCATTTCTCATTAATAATTTGTGGATTGCGTTACTAACTTCCTAAACACCCAAAGAAGAGAGAGAGAAAAACAAAGAAAACCACTCGTTGCGTTTGTGGCAATGCAATAATGTGTAATCTCCTCCCACCTATCATGGGCTTAAAAACTGTGCCCAAGTACAAAGGCCCAAACAGAACAACTAAGAAAGATATTAGAGAACAAATTTTCCGATGGAATTTTTATACCTACCCCACCCACCCGACCTTTGGAGATCATCTCATTGCCAAATGCCACTTAATAAAAACAAAAAATGAATTACATTGCTACTTAAATTTAAAATTGGGTGCTTTTTGCAATATGGAACCCATGCCTCATTCCATCAGCATTTTTATCTGAAGTATAACGTGTGATTCGCACATAATCCCTTTCTAAGAGGTAATTTAATTTCTTTTTGCTTCATTTGAACTTTATTTTGTTATTTCTTGGAAGAAGAAATTCTGACAAAATTAGGCATAGCCCCATTTTGCAACAAATTTTGATTTAGATGGCAATGTGGTTCTATATTTAAATTTTTGGGTGGAAATGTGAGAACCCCAAAGTCTAAGTAGTGCAGCTTGCATATTCAGCTAGCAAATGAAACTTTAAACTTATGATGGGAGATGAGACCACTACTTTTTATGTACTAATAAAACTTGTATGTAACAGTTGTATGCATATATTTTATTTCTCTTTTTTTATTATTATGTTAAATCTATGTGATGAAAGATTTAGAAATAATCAGTGCATGCATATGTGATAGATAAATTTTTCTCCTCTACGTACATATCATAATATTAAACATGTCAAGTTGTGAAAGAAGTTACGATAATTGCATTTGGGCTACTTGTGCTGACTAATGCTGGCACGTGCATGCCAATAATTTTTACAAAGAACATTGTAATTAGTAATTACAATCTGTGGTCATGACCGTCACAGCACTGCAAAACTCATAACAATAATCCTGTAATTTAATTTGACGTTACACATATATTTCTTATTGTTTTTGAGACCAGGCCCAACTTCATTAGCCCTTTTTAAATTATGGGTGGATTGGACTCAAAAGTTAAAACCCATCAGCTCTAAATATCATCTGATCTAATTTTGCTTCAGAATCTAATATTAGGCTTAATTAATCCTTCATTAATTGAGTTGAGTTTCCTAATAGCCCAAGATAAGGCCTATGCCGCCTATCACAATCAAAGAAGAAAATACTATTTGGCACATTTTCCCACTAACCCAATTTGATTGTTTAGGTTTCATCTAAACATCTCATAATGCTCTCAGCCAGACTAGACTCGAACACAGTACATGAGATTGTTGTTACTAATACTATAGTCCATTTTTGTAAGTATTGACTATTGAGTATCGTGTCATCTCCATCTCATGCCATTTGCTTTCTTCCTGTTACATTGAACAAGGACAGGGTGGAGTGGAGCAGCAATGTATTGTTTTGTAAAAGATCGCTTCGAAAACAGAGCACTCGGTAGGTATTGTGTTGATTTGTCCCCATGACACGTCTGGGCAAAAAGCTCATGCTCTCGATTACATTACTTTTTTCAAGAATTATATGATAAATGTGAACTGGGTTTCGAGATAACAAATTAGGGCATTTGGTCTAGTGGTATGATTCTCGCTTTGGGTGCGAGAGGTCCCGAGTTCGATTCTCGGAATGCCCCGAAGAACTTTATTTTTGTTCTTTTGTACTCAGACAACAGACCCAAAAATTTTGCCGTCCAATGGCCTAAAATGATAGAAAGACGAAATGACCAACCATCCCTGTAATGTATAGATTACGCGTCCACTTGCAATTATCAATTTCAAACTCTAATATTATATTCATTTGATTGCGAACTATATTATGGTTTACTTCGTTATACCTCCACAGCTACATCCACAAGAGCATCAATGCGTTTGTTTTATATAAATTATTTTAAACAGAGTATGGGACACTAGGACTCTTAGGCTATCAAATGAGAAACATAATTAAATGGTATTGGTAGTACATATTATCGTGTTATTGACTTATTGATATCTTTTCCGTCTTTATTGAACATTTCAACCTCATCATTTACATCATACATATTTTATTAAGAAATAAATATTTCTCTTATAAATGTATATATTTACATATTATTTTTCTCGATCACATACTAGATTACATGATAAAAAATATAAATATAATAAATATACACATCAATTACATAAAAAAATTACTCCCCCAGCTACATTTCCTTTGTTTTTACCTTTTATTTATCAAGATTCAGTCTTCACTTCAGAGGCCTATATAATTGTTTATGTGAAGGGCCTTTTCAAACTATGCCCCACCCCACTCGTTGTAACGGTTACCTAATTTATTAGCTTACCAATAGGCCCGTTTATTCTGCAGCGATATTACTTTCCTCTCGGGACACCTAAACCTTGATTAGTCCATGCAACAATTGACTAATCTATTTTATTTTATTTTTCTTGGTCTTTTTGTAAAACGAATCGTTTTGAAAGGTATACATCCAATCGTCCATATTCAAGGGGTTGTGACTTGTGAGTCTCTTTCAATGTGAAAACATCGCTTGCCTTATACGTTTCATTTCCTTTTCTTCTTTTCCCATTGATGGAATGAGAAAAAATATCATTTCACATTACATGAAGATTGGATAAGACCATATAACATATTGATGGAGATCTTAAAATCTCCTGGACATAAAAAGCAAAAGGATGCTTCTAATTTCAAGTTTGGAAAAGAACATGCATATTATTATTAGGACAATTGAGTTGAATGGATTATTTGTTAATAGTCAATCCAGTCGAAATTCCAATCACAGATGCAATGCTTTAAATCCATCCCAACTTCCATAAAAGAATTATTTAACCCCTTTATCAAGTCCCGAAGGTTGCTTCTCCACTTATCCAATGATCCAATCCGTATAAGACCAAAGCGAGCCACCCCATACGCGTGAGACTCTGAGAGCTCCCTGTACATTCAGTCTCATGCACTCAAGTCTGAGTTCAATCCATTCGGAAGATTCTTAAGAATATTCCACCCCCATGAGTCATGACTCCCTTCCCCTCCCTCACGCTATTCGCTATAGCATGGGACCCAATGAGGGCCCCATACCTTATCTGGATTCTGGAGCCTGGGCTCGCCCCTTATATAGAGAGACCAGTCTCCCCCCACTTCTCATTTTAAAACGCCTTTTTATGATGAGATAGATATTCCCCCTCAAAAGCAACACCCACCACCGTTTACTTTACATTTACAAATTACATTACTGCTTTCTCCTCTTCTGTGGGTCTCTGAGTCTGTGACTGTGAGGTACATAATCTATCAGATCAACAAACATGAACAATCCTTCTTCTGCTACTCTCTCTCTATCAGATCAACTCCGTCTCATTGACAAACTTCAAGTTTTTAAGATCCAAGGCCGAGACAAACATGGTCGAAACGTTCTTCGCATCATCGGAAAGTTTTTTCCAGGTAATTCATTCATTAATTAATTAAATACGTACGCGGCTTTGTTTGTTTGTGTTATTGATTAATTTGTTTGATGAACGATGGATCAGCTCGAAACGTGAGCAACGAGGCTCTGAACAACTACTTACAGGAGATAATGTTCCCAAATTTAGGGGAAACGCCTTTCTCTGTGGTGTACGTGCACACAGATGTTCATCGCAGCGACAACTTCCCTGGGATTTCGACCCTACGTTCAATCTACGAGGCGATTCCGCTGAACGTCAAGGATCATCTGGAAGCCGTTTACTTTGTCCACCCGGATTTACAGGCTAGACTCTTCCTGGCCACCTTTGGTCGTCTCCTTTTCAGCGGAGGGTACGTTTTGATTAATTTGTTTAGTGATGAATGATGATGTGGTTAATTTGTTTGTCTGGGATCCACGTACAGGTTGTACAGGAAACTAAAGTATTTGAGCAGAGTTGAGTTTCTGTGGGAGCAGGTGCGGAGGAATGAGATGGAGTTGCCGGAGTTCGTGTACGATCATGATGAGGAGCTGGAGTACCGTCCGATGATGTCGATGGACTATGGCTTAGAGAGTGATCACCCCGCACCCTCTGCCTCTTCCTCTTTCTCTGTGCTCGACTCTCCTGCTGTCTGCATCTACTCCATGCGTTGTATAGCATAGTCCGTACTACTTTACTACTATCCAATACGTATGCTTTACTTAGCCTTGACCCTTTTTTTCCAGAATTTTAGATTTATATCCATCAAAAAAGTGTAAAAAGAAAACAAACAAATTCAGACTCCAAAAAAAAAAAAATAATAATAATAATATTCAGACCAAAGAAAAAAAATATGCACTGGGCCCTCCAATTTGGGCTTTTTTAGACAGCCCGAAGAGGAAACAAAGACACACGCAAGGTCCAATGATCAAATAATTCCATCTACTTTTCATAAAAATTAGGACTTTCCCTTGAGCAATATCGACCTTAGGAAGTTAAGATGGACAGAAAAATCTGTTTTATTCCTTCCAAGACGCCTCCCAAAAAGCACGTTTCCACCGGTATGATGTTTCTTATTACATCCGGTTTAAAAAGTAAATTAATTAAGAACCATACCAAGCCACATCATACTCACCATAAACAATTTTCAAAAAGAAACAAGAATATGATCTATCAGAAATAGATCCACAAAAATTAAGCCATAGACCCAGGACTAGTTTACCAAATTGAAGACCAACTTCAAATTTTGGTCCTCTCTCTGTAGTCTCTACACTAACCCAAATAGAGCTGCAACATAAAACTTTGCCTTTGATTAACTATGACAATGCTTTACCAATATCCCAACCAAAACTTGGTCTGGAGAAAGAAAACAGGTGAAGAAAGAAACAGCAGTACAACCATTGGCTGTTCCCTGTAGGTCATGGCAATTTTACTAGAACCGGAAGCCTTGCCATCAATTTATAATATTTCGATCATATGTATAATATGTAACTAAACTGGACTTTGAAAGAAAGTGAGCAACAAAAGAGTAATGCAAACTCGCTCACTAGCTATTCTTTTTTCTACTTGAGACGTATATCCAAGTGTTTAATAGAAGCTTGATAAACTGAATCATAATATTCATTCCATAGAATATAAATTAAGAATTTAGATATGAACAGAAACAGCTCCAGCTAGACCCCAGAGCTAGCCATATCCATGCAATGTCAGATTGTTGAATAACAAAACTCACTGCACAACTTTCTTATAATCGAAAAGTGACTCTAGTTCCATAATGGCTTGCCATAGAGAATTACTTGATACATGGAATTATAAATGACAGCGTATCATAATGAAATACATGAAACAAATAATATATACAAGTGTATCTGGTGTACAAAACAATGCTTAACATTACAATACCAGAAATGAAACCCAAGATGGAGAATTGCAATTACTTACAGTGAAGATGATGTATTAGCATTTAGCAAGGATTCGGAATAACCCAAAGAGGAAGAGAGGCGGGAGGGCAGTGTAGGTGATAACCCGAACTCCTTGGATAAGGAGGCAATTCTTGAATTGTTCCATCCCACAATTTGAAAATGCCGGAATCATATCCTCCAAGTCCACTATCATAGTTGGATTCAGACTCAGAGTAATCGTCTGTAAAATAAATACAATTTCCCACACATCCTGGAAAATCAGACGCCAACAACGAAAAGGAGGAGTTTTCCCCAATAAACACCATCCTATCACCCAAGTTCTCAACCTTGTCCCACCTCTGCCCCTTCCAATTCATCCTAAAGACGTCAAATCCAACCGTTCTATAACTTAAAAGTGTATTATCATCCAAAAAATCGTAATCAATGTCTAAATATCGACTCAGCAATAACAAATCGGCCCCAGAGCTCACCAAATATCGCATGTCTGCAGCGTCTAGTCTCGGCGTTTGGATGATCGAAACCATAGGGGACGCACCGTGAACATCGCACACCGCAACTCTACCGTTATTATCCACGGCGTAAAACAAGCCGTTGAAAGATATGACATCCTCGGAATAACATCGCGCGTCGTCAATAAAAGTCCAACACTGGTCTCCGTCCCTACAAAACGCCAAGTCACCGTTTTGATTCACAATCGCCAGGGCGACAAAACCGTTGGCGTTGGCTTCCAAAGGACTGGAGGAGAGGACGACTTTTTTCAGAAACGAGTCACGCATTTGTGTCAAATTCTGCGTGTAGATGTCACTGGACAAGGATCGGAGTGCGTATTCTCGGCCGATTTCAGAGTAATCAAATCGAACGACGTTAGGGAAGGTCGAGAGGGGAGGGAGGTGGTGCTTGGCACGTGTGAGAGGGTTTACGAGGAGGACGGAAGGGGTTTCGTCGAGGATTACAAGCCAGCCGTGTGAGGAGCCGCAGCGGCGCTTGCGATGAGAAGCTTCTGGAAGGTGGAGGAAGTGGACTCTGCTGTTGGACAGGTTGAAGAAAGCGCGGTGGGATTGGTTTGGCTGGGATTGGGGGAGCATCAGCCATGGGAGCTGAGGAGGTAGGTGCAGCGGAGTTTTCGGGGCAGAGGCTCGCCAACTGTGACACACGCCCCGGAATCGGAGGTAGTCGGCGTAGATTGTCAGCTTCTTCGAGATTGATTCTACCAGTTCTGGCGGGAGTTGGGTCCAATCCACGCCCATTTTCGTGGGCGGGGCTTTGATCGATCGGCTTCCCCCAACTCCTGTCTCCTGGGTTCCCCCAACTTCACGAATATTTTAAGTAAATTCAACTCACAAAAACGTATTTTACAATATATTTAAGTTGACCATTGATTTTAGTAAGTCGCTGACTTGGACTTTGAATTTACAACTGGGTCGTTAAGTGAACCGAAAGCCCGTTATAAAGTGGGCCTCATATTTTTGGGCCTTTAGAAAATTATATGGAGGTCCATCAAGTCTGGTCATTCAGAAAGACAAACTCATTTACTTGTCCTTCCATACAAGATTAAACTGATTAGGATTTAGGACTAGAATTCAAGGGGATAAAAATGATTTCAGTAATAAGCTATGAAGATCCTTCAGTAATCATAACATTTGTCTGATACAAATTACATAGCAACTAACTGTAACTATAAATTTGTAATACTATGTAAATCACATCCTCAGTAGAATTTCATAAGCATGAAACCAATGATGAATGAAAATGGACTACATTTTAGTCAGTTGTAATTTGTAAATATTGAAGAAAGCAAAAATGAAGAAGTCCAAATGCCTGGTAAACAATTTAGTCAGCCACATTCTCCATATCAGCAGCTTTTCCGTTGCTGGTGTCTCCTTTGTTGTCAGTAGCACCTAAATCCGGATAATTACGGTGGTTGAGAGAGTGCAACCAGAGACCCACAATACCTTCTTTATGCTCAGTGGATGCGATATGAGAGTAAATATGCTTCATTTTGAAATCTTGTGCCTCTTCTTCGTAGTCTTTCATGGACAGCTCTTCATGACTGTCTCCCCATTTCTGGTTATATGATGTAAAGAAGCACTCATCCAAGTACAAACCAGTCTCAGGAGCAGTAGGCACATTAATGTTAACATCCCTGAATTTTGCATAAAATTCAATTAAACTTGATATTATCTCAATTCTCAAACAAAAGCATATGCAAACATACTATAATAATGATAATAATCCAAGTACTTACTTTTGCAAAGCTTTTTCTAACAAAGACTCAGGAGCACAGTTCCTCACGATTGCCACTGCAAGCCCAATCATCTTCCTAATTTGATGAAGCATGAAGCTCTGCCCCACAACTTCACACTTGACAAATTCAATGCCCTCAACTGTAACCGTAGTGTATGCATTGAACGAAATAATGTAACGCCGAGCAGCAGGGTCTTCAGCCTTAGTTCTGGTAGTGAAGTTATGGAAGTTATGAGTCCCCTCATAACAATTCAAGATTTTATTAAACCTTTCCCTCTCCTTCTCACCATAACAAAATCCACTTCCACTTTCCTTCACAGGCTTCTCTTCTCCATTAACGTTCTCTTCACCCAGTGACCCAGAATTCAAATCAGGATCCTCATTTGGGACCAATCTATCATTCTCATTCTCAACCTTAATTTCAGAAACCCCATTGCTATTGTTAACGCTAATTTCACCTGCATTGTCCGAAGAAACATGAATTTCAGAGTCTACCGGAGACTCATTAGTGTTGGACGAAATGCCAAACTCTGCACTCGCATCACCTCTCAATTCATAATTGCGCTTACCCATCAAGCCCCCAACTTTACGCCCTCTCTCGGAGCACTCCAAGCACTTAACTAGTTCTTTCTCAGACCCTAAACTAGCCATCACGCTCTCTCTATCGCGATGCGCACTCGGATCAAGAGCAAACACGGGAATAAGATACACATACCTTCTCCGATCACAGAACTTCTTCGCATTGAACGACGCCGTGGCGCGCTTGTACCCGAAAATCCGAATCTGAGGGGAAAGATTCGAATTGAGGCGGTCGACAAAGCCCGGTGGGTCGACGTAAAACCGACCCGAGACTACCTGGCCCACGGCGCTTACGCCCTTATCGGTACGGGCTGAGCGGGCCCAATCATATCGCTTAGGGTTGTTACGATCCTGCTCAGGAACCGCGTTGGAGAGATACAGAGCTTCTTCAAGGTCGCCCTCGATGGTTTTAGCGCCTGGGTTTTTTTGCATGCCTTGGTATCCCACACCGCAATAAGCGAAGAAAATTGCAACCTTTCGGCGCTTGTATCTTTCCTTTTTGATTGTGGTGCTGGTTTCTTCGTCGTCCGTGGTGGACATTTTGAGCTTCTTTGGGTCTGGTTCTTGTGGCGGTGGTGGTGGAGATCTTGTGATATTTGTATCTGGAATCTCCATTTTCAGTTGTGTGAGTGAGGTTTGTAGATGTTTCTCAAAGACTCCATTACACTCTCAGGCCATTGCAGATTTGCAGTTGCCTCTGTACCCTCATAAAACCCTAAAACGAGAGACCATGTATAATTTAATTTAATTTTTTATGAGAAAGGATTTCCTACACTATGCGTAAGCTAGAGAGCGTGTTCCTTTGTTGTAGTCCGTTAAAACATACTCGACGCTTGTTGATGAGTGAATACCATCCTTGGGAAAAGTTTTGCAATACTCATTATAGCCCTGGAGTAAAGCCCATTTCCTACATTTCTCTATAAACAACTAAATTAAACGAACAAAAAATAAGAGACAAGCTTTGGTCTTTGTTCATTCAATTAGAAAGAAATGTTTTCTGTTCCGAGTAATCTAGAAAACGTTCAGGGTATAATGGTGAATGTGATGAAAAACAGTCTATAGTTTAGGAATATAAAAACGTTCATTTTTCCTAAAAAGCCGTTGAAGTTGTGCCATATAAGGGGAAACTGTCGAGTCCCCCCACGAACATAATCAAACCAGAATACACGTTATCACCGTCAAAAGCTCCACGTAGTACGTACACGTCATTTTCGGACCCGCGCCATTGGCAGTTGCTTGAGAAATACATACCGTTGAATATGAACATTCCCTCCACCGCCGCACCAGACCAAATGTAAAGCGCAACGCTCAGATCCCCAATCAGAAAGCAATTTCATCCGTCTTCCTTTTCTTTCCCTAAATCTTTCGAAGTTCGAATTTTCTTTAGTCATCTTGTTTCGTAATCGAATCGTCTTTCTTCTTATTATCGCACAATTCAATATTCTCTGATCACCATGTCAACTTCTGGTTAATATGCGTGATTCCAATTCGGTGGACTCCCTCGAATTTTAAACTTTTTCCTGTTGCTATATTTATAGGCTAACGGAGCAAGCACAAACCAACGCCGCCATCGCAACCTGAGCTTCGGTACTTTTCCGTTTTCTATCTGTGATTTATTAAATTTAACCTGTTTGACTTGGTTGTTGAAACCATTATCAGCAAGACTTTAATGTATTGTCCCTGTTTTTGTTGTTTTTCTATTACCCAGTACGAATTTTAGAGCTTTCTCTGTTGTTGCGTATGTTTTGCTGAAACTCAAGTCGCTCATAAATGTAGGACAATTGTTGGTGCCCTATCATCTGCAATCCGGTGCCAAGCCGAGAAACTACATCCTGAGTTGAAATGAGTTACCTAGGCAATGTAAGCATCTCTCTCTCTCTCTCTCTCTCTCTCTCTCTATATATATATATATATATATATATCTAGTAAGATTGTAGTGTGCTAAATTTCATGTTGCATTTTTTTTTCGTAATCTCTCATTTTGTTGAAATGCAGGATAATTATCAGCAGACTGATATTGGTATGCTTTTTCTTTTGCCTGGCGATGCATTCCGTTAAGTTTTTTAGTGACAAATTAAGGATAATAATCAGCAGACTGATATTGGTAGACTTTAATTTTACCTGTTGACTAGGCTATAGGCTCTTTAGTTGTTTATCTCTTGTCCTCGTAACTTTGATACTTTCCTGACGTACCGGAGTCTGCACACATCAGAATTTGTGAGTATAATTTTTCAATAGTTTGATGAGATGAATAAATCTTATATTCTGAGGTCATTGTTGTTAGTCGGTCTTGAGAAGTATATGTATTGATAAACAAGACAAGCAATGGAAGCCAAAATATTATCCATGCCAAAGAAAAGAGATTCAATGTTCAGTTATTAAGGGGCAGGAGATAATGGAACAAGAGCTTTTATTTTTCATATTTCCCAATTACAAGTTACAACCGACCAATGGCAGTACAGCGAAACATATGTTCTAGAATCCAGTCCTGGATCATTGACTATTATGTTTGAAAAGTTTGGTTCATGAAGGATACCTTATGTATCTTCCTTTTTTTTGACACTAATGTATGCTTTTGGATTCAAATGTAGGTGCAGCAATACGCAATGGAAGAGAAATCCTTTTTCAGGTAAATTTAAATCCATTAAATACATAAAATCTATGATCCGTATGAAATAGGGAAAGTGAAGCAATTGCAGCTTTAAGCCTTTAACTACTCTCTGATGTGTTGAAGTGGTTGAAATCTTTGAGTAAAATGGTTGCTGCTTCTTTTAGCTTTCTTTTTAATTTCTTTAACTTATTTCAATTGGAAATATGGGATTTTTAAGAGGTTTTGAGTGCATGCAACGCTATCATAGATTTCAGCTTTTGACTATATTAGTTAGTGAGAATATTGAAGCATGTGGTTTGACAGACTTATATCTACAGGCCTTTAACTGGGAGTCTCATAAACATGATTGGTGGAGAAATTTAGAAAGCAAGGTTCCAGATATAGCAAGATCTGGATTTACGTCAGCATGGTTGCCACCAGCAACTCATTCCTTTGCACCTGAAGGTTGGATGCAGGGTGGTTTCTTATTCTTTCTTCATATAGATGATGGCTGGATCCTCATGTTCTCTGTCTTTTCCTCATATTACAGGTTACCTCCCGCAGAACCTATATTCCCTCAATTCTAAATATGGATCCGAGCACCTATTAAAAGCTTTACTTCAAAAAATGAAGCAACATAAAGTTAGACCAATGGCTGACATAGTTATCAATCATCGTGTGGGGACTACCCAAGGGAATGGTGGAATGTACAATCGTTATGATGGAATTTCATTGCCGTGGGATGAACATGCTGTCACATCTTGTACCGGTGGACTGGTAATGAAATTTATATTACTTTAATAACTTCAATGACCCTGCATGATCAATGATGCAATGTCCACTAACCTCACTGAATGTCTCTGTATTTCATATACCAGGGTAATAGAAGCACTGGGGACAATTTCCATGGGGTTCCTAATATTGATCACTGCCAACTTTTTGTTCGAAAGGATATTACAGCATGGCTACAGTGGCTACGTAATAATGTTGGTTTTCATGATTTTCGATTTGATTTTGCTAGGGGGTAAAGTCATACTGACTTGAAATTCAGTTTTCTCTTTACTTGGGTTTAGTCACTGCTTACTTTTCTTCTTCCTTTTCTTTAATTGTGTGTATTCACTGCTTTCTTTGTTATGTCTTTTCAATGTTTCAATAGTTATTCAGCAAAATATGTGAAAGAATACATTGAAGGAGCAAAACCAATTTTTTCCGTTGGGGAGTATTGGGATTCTTGCAACTACAATGGTCAGGTCTTGGACTACAATCAAGGTATGATACATTGATGTTTATCAACATAAGTTCATCGATTATTGTTGAACTAATCAGATTACCAACCAATGTTAGCTCCAGTCATTCTATATTGAACAGAATCAAATAGCTATAAGCATGAAGTAAGCTTAAGGAAGCTTTACTCTGAAGCTCCTAGCAGTTTGACTAAAATGATGGACATTATATGCTATGTTTTCTTTGTGGGCACAATGTCTCAAGTGGTTTCAGTGGTCAAATCTCTTCACCCTCACTTTTTTCCCATGGGGTTAATTTACCATTGAGTATGCTGTACGATTTAATTATTGATTTAATTATGATTCTATTGATTTGTTTATATTGTTTCCACAAACACCATTTGCAGATAGCCATAGACAGCGGATAGTAAATTGGATTGATTGCACAGGACAGCTATCAACTGCATTTGACTTCACAACCAAGGGAATTCTTCAGGTATCTTCCATATCCAACCCTCCACAACCAACCCTAAACACATACAATCTTCTCTAGAGTGAGATTTCTCCTTTTCTTTAACTTTTTATTTTCTTGTCTTTTGTTCTTCCCTCTGTTTTTGTGTGAGGACAATTATACATGCATTCCTATGTAGGAAGCTGTTAAGGGACAGTTATGGCGCCTACGTGATGCCCAAGGGAAGCCACCTGGTGTAATTGGATGGTGGCCTTCAAGAGCTGTCACATTCATAGATAATCATGATACAGGCTCAACACAGGTACTGTATATACTTTATATTCTGAAGAATTTGACTGAAATGGTTTCTAGGCAACTGCTGGGGTCATTACTCTTGCTTCATACGCATATATTGCATGCAAGAAAAGAATTTGAACTTATAATTTCTGGTCTCACCTTTTCAATTATGTTTTTGTTTGGTACTTTCATATCTCAGTGATGTATGTAAGTAAAGAATTTTGAGTTTGTTTCACAAGATATTATTTAAGCTTGTATCATTGGAAGTTTTATGTTGCTGGGTAGTACTGGGTACCTATCTTTTAAGAAATTGAGATTTTGGTCGAATAATAAAAGTTAGAAAATTCACTCACTTAATCTTCATTTTGTCTCGCAGGCTCATTGGCCCTTCGCTTCGAATCATATTATGGAGGTATATAAACTGGTTTTTCTAAGTTAAAATGTTTTGCATTTAGATGGGAAATCCAGGTCAGAAAATGTTGTTGGCTTGTTGCCCTTATTGCCCATTAGATGTATAGTGGTGATGTTATTTTCTTCTTGTCCTTGATGTTATTAGTGTTGTTATAATCCATTAATTGATATTAGTATAATTCTTTAAATTTACTTGAAATTGAGTCAAATTAGCCTCTCTTTTGCAAGTTTTCTAACTCGTCAATCCATGTTATCCACAGGGTTATGCATATATACTCACGCACCCGGGAATACCAACAGTCTTCTATGATCATTTCTATGATTGGGGTGACTCCATTCATGATCAGATTGTGAAGCTGGTATGCAGAACAGATAGTTCCTTTATTGCCTTGGCATATTTTGAACAAAAATTCCTCCTTTGTAAGCATTTGAACTTGTGTGCAGATGAACATTAGGAAGCATCAAGACATTCACAGCCGATCATCTATAAGGATCTTGGAGGCCCAGCCGAACCTCTACTCTGCTATAATTGGGGAGAAAGTGTGCATGAAAATTGGGGATACTTCGTGGTGCCCAACCGGCAAGGAGTGGACACTGGCAACCTCTGGGCACAGTTATGCTGTTTGGCATAAGTAAATTAGAAACGTTCCATATATAGTTAAGGGAATAGTTTATAGAACAAAATAACATTTCTGCTTGTGGGGATGCCACAGGGAGCGGACTGGCGATTCAAAGCTCCCCATACATGCTATGTAAATATTATACCAAACAAGGCTTCCTCCAATATTTGCATTGGGAATCTTTTCTTTTGCCTAGGAAGTTAACTCACACCAAAATCCCAAATAGGATGAGAACCCACGTCGTCACCCTCCAGGGCCATTTCACATTTTGCTCGTAGGCCAGCTTTTGGCACTGGGAATCATTGTAGTAACTTTTATGTTTGGAACCGAGGCTTCATTTTCTGTCATTAGGCCATTGCTAGTGCCCTACACTTGTGTCATATACATATATATCGAGTGTTCCTTTATGCAAAGTCTTTGTCTGAGGGAAAAAATCTATTGCTTTTTTCTGTCATACTTTATAAAGGCCTTCAACGTTCGCCCCCACATCGCACTACCGATTCCAATTGATTGGGTCTTAATTTGATGGTTCCATCTTCCATATTTTGAATACAAAACACCCAATCTGGTTTGGTTGTATCTGCGATTTAAGCTACAAGAGGCCAGCCTAGAGCAGTTTTGCTTGCAAGTTGCAATTAAACAACAATTATAACATTATAACAACAGTTTTGACTAAATAATAGGTAGGTATGAGAAAGCAGCAATGTTGGGATGAGGCGGTAACGGGCGAGGGGTAGGAAGAAAGTCCATTAGTCCAGTTGACTATGTACATATGCCTTTTTAATTGGTAAAGCTGTTTGACCATCCACCCAGTCATAAAAACAACAAAGGTGTTTCCAGGCGATATTATAACACACATATATATATAATTAAGGAGTTGCTGAATAGCACAAACAAGCCATAGCCATAAAGGCAATCATAGAATTATAGTAAAAAGAAGAGAAAGTTTGGTCCTGTAGTATATGATGTCCGGACATATGGACACAGATTTCATAAGTAAAAGCACCAACCACCACCAAACATAATTAATATTCCTTTTAATAATATAATCAATTTGTAACATACATACTGACTTACTTACTTCCTCTTGAGTCTTAAGACAGTAAGTAGTAGAGAAGAGAATTACTGACTGGATTTGATGCATGGGCCCCAACTTGGTAATAACAATGGATATCACCCCTGCTTGTAATTGTATGCCACATTTTAAGTTCTTTACCATATTTCCATCGTATATCCTACAATATCCCATCATCCATCATCCATCAAAGTTGAGAGAGAGAGAGAGAGAGAGTGAGAGAGAGAGTCACATGGCAGTAAAGCTGGAAAGAGACTCGTCTACATCGCCATCATAAACATGGTCATAGCTCTCATCATTACTGTGTTGAAAACTCAAACACAAACATCTTCCCCATCACATCTTTCCCTAACAGGCCTGCAACCAAACAACAACAAACCCACAAATAATAAGCTAATATGCATGATTATGATCACTGTACGTAGATATATGTATAAAAAGGAATTTTAAGGGGTAGTCAGAAGGAAATACATCAAAATCATGCACCGATTTTCCTTTTCTTGCAAAAATATGGTACAGGCTTAAGCTGCAATTAACCGTAGTAAAGCTAGAAACAGCTTAATTAATTTTGTTATTCAAATTAACTCCATCATCTGACTTTTCATATCATGGAGCCGCTAGCTTATAACTTATAAGCATAATTTTCCGACCAAAAAAATAAACGTAAAAAACCAGGCAGACGTTAATTAAGAATAAAGTAGCAGATGCAACCTTACAATTATTATTGATTATTAATTAGAGTACTGCATCTGTATGTGAAGCAATATGACTATTAGTACTGTCTACTACAACAAGTCTAGAACCCCAATATCTCTCACAATCATGAAAAAGGGTGGATTCCATGCATCGAGCTCTGGAATCTGTTTGCCTTGCTTTTTAAATTGAACGACTAGTCAACCACATTTCCACACAACACAACAACACAGGAGCTGCCTCATGAATTCATCATTTGACCTTGGATACCTTAAATAATATACTACTTTCTGTTTATGTATGAATCAAATTAATTATTAAAATATTAATTTGAATTGTTATATATCTCTTTTGGAATTTAGACCAATATATTCTTCTAGCTATCAATTGCTAATTTGCAAATAGCTAGCTAGAAAAAAATTGTCCCCACCACATCGATGATGGATCCTAATATATATACTTTTTCAAAACGGATACAAAAGAAGAGAAGAAGTATGGATAAAAGTTGGCACTTTAATTTGCAGAGTGTGCAGGGAACAAAGCGCATGAATCTTTTTCATGCCTAATTAAACTAAAAGGAGGCCGGGAAAAGTACTACTTTTCCTCCTATATGTTCTGATTTCTCACGTTGGACCCCACACTGCAGTATAATACATGCTATAATTAGGTGTGATGCCATTACCAACTCTATATTTATGTTTAACATTTTTTTTGTATATAATTATATATATGTGTAACATTAACCATGCATCCGTCTATCAGAAATATAACCCTCTAAACAATATAGAAATTAAAATAATGTTACGTTACAGTTAGCAAAAAGTATCGATTATAATAGTATTCAGGTATAAGACACCATTTTGTATTTCAATTTATAGATCTGAACTCAATATATATCAGATAGCATATATTGAATTGATATCTAGCTAGCTAGCTAGCTTAATGTTAAAAATTAATTAATTAATTTTTCAGTCGAGACAAGTAGACTATCTAACCAATAATTATAGGGTTATCTATCTAGTATCTTCTACACCTACGTACAGTACGTGCTAGTTGGTAATTGTAATTAATTAATCCTAGTTACAACCTCCAGTTGAGTTGAGTTTGCTCTTATGTAAATTAACGTAAGATCCGTTAGCCATTAAATAGCAGACGAGAGAAGACGGTACGTGTGAAGCTGCATTGGAACCCTAGCTAAGCTAGCTAACTTGGTAAACCACGACGTACTGATCGAATCGTGGTGGAGGAGCAAAATTAATTAATTAAATTATCGTTTACCTTTTCCCCATATCAAATAAATTGTTTAAAGTTGGAATTCAAATGAAGTCGATAAACAAGTGTGCATGCCAATATGCCATCAAGCTTTCTTTGTCCCAATGATTCAATCATGGTTCTGACAGGAACTCAGCAAGACAACTGGTATGTACTGTGCACAGACTAATATTGGGACGTAGACAGGTCAGATATTGGCCGGGAACAAAATAAAAATCAATTTGATTTCAGTCCTTCTGATCAAACATAAATATTCTACGTGGGATATATCGATATACCCTAATTTCTTCTGTATACTAGTTTCTGATTCATCTGTGAAAATTTATTGGGTGTGGACCGTCTGGTTGGGGGTAGATATTTGAATCAATAACTAGTAGCTAGGATAGTTGGGTTGGTCTAATAAATGCATGCACATAACTTTATTAATGCTAGGCAATTGCTAGCTAGCTCTTTGCTTCGACTTTGCGGAAGTTTGTTCAATTTCTCAGTTCTTATATATAAAGGTAAAGATTGCTCCTCCCTAGCTAGCTCACCTCCCTCCCATGGCTTGTGGGCGTCATGAGTGCGACGTATCCATCGACAAAGGGGAAGATTTGTTGTCTATCAGACCACTTCTCTCACAAATATACTCCATCATCAGACTAAATAGTAAATATATATATATATGTGTGTGTGTGTGTGAATGTAATGTAGTGTTCATTGTTTAGTCAACGAAATGAATGAATAGTCGATGATCTTTAAAAGTAATTAAACTAAAAAACCAGCACACATATATGCACATGCATACACAATGGAAGGGGCCGGAGTGCTATTACTATGCATAGAAGATAACAAAAGTTTGTTAATTAAATATATGGTGTGTAATATTATATAATTGGAGAGGATTGACCTAACTAACTAGCTAGCTAATAAAGTTTTACCTTTTAATCACATTGTTGTTCGTCAATGTGTGTTGTAGGTCAAAATTGAATGTTAGTGTGCGTGGTAGGCGCGGATGAGGTACCTAGGATTCCACACTTAGTGGTTTAGTAGGACCCCTGATATATCAGTTAAACAAGGTTGGCTATAGTTCATTAGCTCCTCTCACTTCTCACTTAGCTTCTATATTAAGCTTTAATTATTTGGTCAAAAAAAAAAAATAAGCTTTAATTAATTAGTTCAATGCTTAATTAGAGCTTATAGTAATATATTTTGACTGAATATTCTTATGAATGATTCACATATATATTGGTCACAATAAATCTTTAATCTTATTAAAATATAATATTTCAATTAAGAGAATTTAATAAATAAATGAGGAACAATGCATTTAAGAATTGAATTCACTTCAATAATTATTGATTTCAATTGAGCAAAGTATATAATTCAAGTGATTGGCATTTTAAAATTCACCAAGTGAAGATGAATCAACAAAGTCGTAAGTATTGATCGAACCACAATGGAATTATAGAAACATGGGTACCCTTGAACCGGGGCGCGCAGGAGCAAGGCGTCGGACTTTCTTAATTGTGTAGTTGCATAACATAATGGACTTTATTTAACTTAATCGCATCTCTCCAGTCGCTCCTCCTTTCCATCCCTAAAGATAACTATTTAGCTATTCTTATCTTTAAAGATAAACTTCTTGACATGGTCAAAAAAATAAACTTATTGAGTACCAAAAAAATTAAATAAAAAAAAATTAAACGTCTTGATTATCTATGGCTGTACGTTGTTGCACTGGATTTTATGATGTGATGAGTGGTGATAAATGCAAGATAACCCACCACACTAATCAAGCGGTTTCCTTGAGTCAAAATTGAAATCAATCAATGGTCCACTTAGCCAATGGACGGTCCAGATATGATGGATGCCCCCCAAGCCTCAGTCTGATGGTTAATTTAATTACAGAATTTGTGTGTTTTAATCTGAAAGTGAATAACCTGAATTAAGTTTTGTTAATATATGGGGGCAGTAGACTGAGCAGTAGTGAGTAGAGAGAGAGAAAGAGAGAGAGAGTTATTGCGGGGCATCAGAAACGAGGGGTGTGAGGAAGGCAAGAAAAGGGTGAGGGGGGTTTGGGGTTTCATCAGAAACGAGGGGGAAAGGGAGGAATAACTATGATGATCCTTTCTTTCTTTGATATTTGAGATCCTATTCCTTCTCTGTAGCCTTTGGGAATGAACCATCCAATCTCATGATTTTTACTCTTCTCTTTTCTTTGCTTTGCTCAATTGCTGTGCTGTCTTTTGAGTTTTTGAGTCTGAAAGACTGAAACCACCTTTTCTTCACTCTTCCTCTCATTTAATTTAATTAATTACACCCCGACCCCCACCCTCTCATTTATTGTGACTCGCTCATCACCCTCTCCTTAAATACAACCCATCTGCCTCCTCACCCTAATCTTCCATATCATATGTTTTCACTGTCTCTAAGTGTCTGCCTCTTTCTATCTCTTTCTGTGCTTTGTTTGGGTGTCTGTGTTGTTATATATATTGAGAGAAATTAAGGATCTGCAACACTCCAAGGCTCTGGTTGGCAAACTTCATCATGTGGGTTTAGCAAAGGGTTTCTTACAGAGTTTATTGGCATTCTGTCCACCTCCTTCCTCTGCTTGAATCTTCTCGATCTTTATGTTCATTTTATTTGTATATGGAGGTGGGCATACTGCCAACTGAGCTCTGTTGGCTTCTCTTTGTAAAACCCTCGTGATATCTATGTTCTTCATATATATATATATATATATATTCCACCTTAATCTTAATTTATCCCTTTTACTATGATAAATTATATTATCGTGCTTTCCATGTATTCACATAAATATATATATCACCAATTAATTTTTCTTTCATTTTCTGAAGAAGGCAGTTTCTGGCGCTTATCATGCTTATCTTCTTGGATCGCCCTTAGTTTTACTATTACTTTCTTTAATTTCTCTTTATTATTTTGAAATAAGAAGAGATAAATCACAAGTTTATCCCTTCTGCTGTCTGTTTCTGTTTTTTGTTTTGTTTTTTTGCAGGGTTCAATTGTCTGTTAATGCGTCTTACCTAGCTAGCTATCAGCGGAAATGATGAACACTGAACGCCACAAGCATATATCATGTGTAGCTCTTTGGACATCATGCGTCTTAATCTGCTAGTGTTTCTGTTTGGTAACCCTAGCTAGCTAGCTACTTTTCATTAATTGCAATTAGATTTTCCTTTTTTTCTTTTAATTTCCAATTGCCCTCGTCATTCAACGATGGGGTTCTGCTGTACATGATTATTTTCTTAAGTTGTTGTGAGTCTCGTACTAATTAATTTTATTCTTTGCATCTTAATTAGTTGCAGAAGATTAAACATGAATCATAAAGATTGGACGCAGGAAAACACTCGAAGACAGAAGCTAGCTGGCGAGCTCTAACGCTTGCAGCAAGCAAGCATTTGATATTCTGATGGGGCCGGGTCAAAAGGGGGATGGCTAGGATGGATGCACTACAAATTATAAATGTAACGTTCGTCTAGATGGCACCAAAATGATAGCAGCAGATATCTACCTGCTTCATCAATGGTCTTGAATTTTCCACATCTTTCTGTAATTACTTGTTATGATGCTGATTATGAGACAAATGCAATGTAAAGGCACTTCAGTGTTCATGGCACTGGCATGCATGCCTGCCACTTATTAGTGTCAGTAATTCAATTCTTAATTACTATTTACTATTAAAATTACTTGGTAGGCCAAACCAAGTCTTTTAATAAATGTGATATAATATAACTGAAGAAAAGAATACGTCTTTCCTAGGCCCTAAGCCATTGGGCGTATACTCTTAGGCTTATGATTGAACACTGACAGCGCCAATAAATAACGCAGAAACATGACCCACGACCCTCTCTACGTGACGCGTTTTTTACCCAATTAAATACCGTAGGGCAGGATGGTACCGTAAATATCATTCATTTGATGGTAATTAAATACCAAATAATGCTACGTTTTAAAATAAATTTTCAAAATTCTAGAGCCGATGAGAATGAAGAACATCCTCAGTAAGAGCATCCACTAATGGAGGAGTGGCAAATGTATAAGAGAAAAAAAAAAATTAACGGCCCTCCTATTTTGTAATTATTTTTGGATTGATTAATTCCGTGCAAATTATATTGTAAGTTGTTTCGTGTCTGTGACAGTGTTACTGCTGTCTGAAGAGGGAAGGCACTGAAAGCTTTTGGAGCGGGGTCGCTTTCCGCTCTGTGTGGTCTGACGGCCACATTTTTTTTGCTACAGGATACAAGAGCGGCTTCGGTCAACGCACTTTGATTTTATTCAACTGAGTAATCCATTTTCTTTTTGACCTGAATTCAAACACTAATCTTGTGCCTATCATTTTCTATGAATTAAATTGTATAAAATAAATGTATTTATGTGATTCATTTTTTATTAAAAAAAAAATTATATAAAGATATGTAACATTAACAATAGCTTATAGCTCTAGGTTTCGCTTTTTAAAGGTCCATGGCTTTGGTTATTGACATGAACATATCGTTGATAACATATAATCTTAAGAATAGTTAGGTGGGTATAGATCACTGTCAGTCAAGTGTGATCAATTGTGCATGCAACTTAAGTATGTATATATGGTAATGGGAAAAGGAAAAGGAAAAGTGAAAACAAACAGGAGCTGGTAGTCAACTACTAATTTAATTAGTAAATCACCAAGCACAACCTGGATCGACATAAGAGAGAGGAGGGGGGAAAATTGAAAAAAGTGGCAATGGAAATTGGAAAGAGATAGGTCCATGTTTGGCAGCAGCAAAAAGAATATTGTGAGCATTTCATTCTGCAAGTGAAAGATAGTCCATAATCTAGCGAAAAGCAAATGAGATCCAGCCATATGATAAAGAATATTATGTTATTTGTTTTCATGATTGATGGAGGCATGTTTGTTTCAAGGAAAGCATTGGAAGGTGAAAAACCCACACTTAGACAATAAAGTTTGAAAAGAAGAAAAAGCTTTTTCAGTAATAAATTCATTGTCCCCATGAACTTGTTAGTAGTACCCACAGAGACAAATGATGCTGAAATCCATCTTTATGTTTTAAACTTGATGCTTTCTCACACACAACAAAGGTGTACCAACTAAATTAGGAGTTTAATATTAGCCTACTCCCACCTTTTTCTGTCTATTATCATCTCCATTATATCCACCGGAACACATGGTTGAATTTTGGGTCAAGGTCTAGCCCGGTTTCGGGCTTTGATATTTAAGATTTGGAGTCTGGGCCGGTTTAGTGGCGTTAGATACTGGTTTGTCTGGAAGTGGCATAAACGATTGTCATAATGCAATGGAACCTTCGTATTTCCTAATCACCACCTTAAATCTCACTGCATGCATAGTTCAAACAATTTGGCATATTTTGTCCTAGATATGTCAATAATGAATGGGGTTGGCGAAGCATTTGTTTGCATATGCAACTAACTAGACACATAAGTTCTGTATTCTGGCTGGGTTGAGGTGAGTGCGTTTGATCATGACTCATGAGTCATACGAACCCCAATTTATTCACCCAGTACATATGAAAAATACTAAAGTGCCCCTCTTCCCTCCCAGTTATTTAAAGAAGACTGAAATAGGGCATTGGAATCTTTCGCTATGTTATTGGATCATAGACTGAAAAAACAATATATCATCTACTAACCAGAAGTTGGCCAATACTAGTTTAGAACCATGACATAATCTTTCAAAGGTATAAAGTTTCTCATACTAGAGCCTATTATTTCATTATCATCAGAAATTTATTTTTTCTAACTTCTCATCCAACATGTCACTTAAACTGCTCTTCTTTACAGGGTGAACTGTCCTTCCACTGGGGCTTCTAGCCATCTGATTTGGAGGAACCAATGCTGGTAATGTAATTGAAGGGGCACGAGAGGCATGGTGAATTGAGAAAGGACTGGGTGACATCCGCTTCTGTTTGGGCAGAGCACCACCAAACCTTCTCTGCTCATACAGAGACAATGACTCTGCAGCTGCACGTTGTTTGGTGGCATCGTCTACGTATAGGAGATCATCAATCCTAGCAAGTATGTTGAAGGCTAAGCTTTCCATCACCCTAGAGTAGCTCTCAAGGATTGATTGCCCCACGTCCTGCAGAATAGAGGAAATTAATTTCTCTTATTTAGTTTGTTAAAGCTTATTCTCCTGCAGCATTGGAGCAGAAATAGTCTCTCTGTGTGAAGGGTATTCTCTTATTTTTGTCTTCTGTATGTGCACGTGGTTCTAGAGGTGTTTTATGATAACATAATTTTCGAACCAATGAACAACAAAAATAAGGGGATTATGGTCCTCCTCAAATCTGTGAGTATAATTGTGGAGATGCATTAAGTTCAAGTGCAGAATCCTAATATACATCATTCAGTCTCTAGTCTGCCATACCAAATTAGGAAATCCTGTGGTTTCAATTTTCATGTTCAAATTTGATTGCCTAAATAAAATGTTAAAAAAGGTGCTTATGGTGCTTGAACTTACCTTTCTTTATTTCCTAGTAAAGATTATAGGTCTTTTGGGGATTTACCTTGTTATACTGAATCTTGCTCATGTCTAGAGCGGTTTGTGGGAGGCGAGGGAATCGTATCCTTAGATTCTGTAAGAGTGAATCAGCTCGATATGCTAGAAGCTTACTTTTTTCTATGTCACCAACAAAGCCTTTGACCTTTCCACCCCAGGATGACTTTCCAGATTTCACATGAGTTAGATTCCGTTTCAAGTGTTTCTGTTTCCAAATGTGTGCAGCAGCCTCAATCCTGTTTACTATTTCCAGAGTGGTGTATTCCGATGAGAGGTCCAAGTTATCAAGAAGACACTCTGGGGAGAATTGATCCGCAGTTACAAAACGGTAGATGATTTCACCTAAACAAGCTTTTGCACTCTGAAGAGATTGGTGGAATGATATCAACATATATTATGGTAAAAACTGAATAAACAGAGAAGAAAATGAAGCAAAACAAATTTCATGAGCAGTAACATGTTCCCTTTATTCATTTTCATATACAAATTTAGCCATGTGGTACCAAGGCCTCTAACGGGAAAGGAAAATGATTACTAAAGCGAATACTTGGTCATTTTGTAACAGAGAAATAAGACCAACAGGCAACAGCAGGCAGTAAATGATATGAATATGAAATGCAAACATGACACCAATTTGCGTACATAAATATCCAGAACAGTACAAGATGATTGAGAATCTGACATGCGGTGCCTCACAAGACCTACAGTCCATATGGTTTTGGAAAAACAACAAGATGATAAAATATTATCCCTGTGTATCCTGTGTGTATCTAATATCCATACATGGTTGATCATGCATAGAATAGATATAAAGGAATATTTTCTCCATACCTTGGGCAAACTCTCTAAATAAGCATCCGGAATTTCCATTTCAGCCAGCACAATACTATTGATTGCCATGGCAGCCTTAAGGATCTGATTTGTGCATTCCCTACACTGTTGCAATGCCTTCCTCACATTTTCAGACAGACCATTTGGGGGCACCTTAGGGAATGGGAGCCACCACTTCTCTTCTTGTCGAATTGAAGGTCTTCCGGAAGAGGAAGACAGGGCAAATGTTTCAGTATTATCAGAATCAGCAACAATTATCCCTCGATCAACATAGTAAAACTCAGAATCACAGAATCCGTCAAGAATGCTAAGCAGCATTGCATCCAATTTCTTGAGTGCCGGCAGGTTTACATATAGATCTGAGCGGGGTCGAGTGACCATAACCTCAAAGGTCCCACCACCGGGGAATTCTTGTATTGATGGTATGAGCTCAACAATAGAATCACTTACACACAAAAGCCATTCCATCTCTCGGAGCCACATTGCCTTCTTCTGGGACGCCAATGGCTCCAACTTCCACAACTCTCCAAAAACGGTAGCTGCCAAAGAAAACCAATGAAAAAAACATAAAACTAATTGTCCGATTGAAGATGAAAATGATGGTTTCTTATATCCTAGCTATAGGAACAAATACCAATGGTTCTACTCCTCTGTTCAATTTCTTCATAACAATGTTTCTTATATTCAAACAGTCAAGCAAAGTAATAAAAAACCTAAGAACACAAGAATTTGTACAAACCAGAAAGATTTGTGATGGCATTGGAAATAGCTAGAGCAGTACAAACTCCCTTGCCTCCACCTGACATATCTTCTCCAAGCAGAAGATTTGCAAACCGCTCCTTCATCAATTCAACTTCTGCAAACCACACTTTGATAAGTTTTAGCATACAAATATTAAATTCTGCACTATAGGTAACAGTATTATATTGACAGAATAGCAAAGCTTCATTTGTCTCCCCCGATTGGAGAGAAAAAGATAACTAACATGTTGAATTAAGGACCGGAAAGTGTCACATTTCATATTATATAAATAGTTTCGCCCATTTTCCTTGCATTATATCCGTGCACATACAATTTGATTTTTGAAAGAAAAAGCAAAATAAAAATGCAAAATTGCAAACATTTCCAAAGTAAAATACTAACCGGACAATTCTGTCTCAGGCTTGTCCGTCTTGGTGGTCGGAATGACGACATGTCGTGCACCGACTACCGGACACAAAACGGGTAGCGGCGCCTGCCCTACAAAAATGTCTGCGAAGTCAGGTCCGGAGGGAGGCAAAGAAGTCAAACAAGTGGAAGCAGGAGCGCCACTTGAACTTTCGGACTCACTGACATCCGCACTCAAGCTGTAGCTCTCGAACCGCTCGCTCAACTCCTCCAACTCATCTTCCGACGATATTGAGAGGCTCCCCATTGATCAAGATCAAAGCGCCCTCTCACTCACTCTCTCTCTCTCCGGTGAGTAAAGGAAAGTAGAACCCCCTAAAACTTTGCTACAACAAGTGTACCAAACGCCGGCCCCACGTAGGAGACACAACCGCTTTCTTTTTAATCGGATGGAAATGGATGATGAATTGGATTGGATAATACGCCCACGTGCTGTTGTGAAGCGTGGGAACACCCGCCAACTTTGCTGCGAGGAGGATGAGGTGGGCTTTTCACTTTGGTAGATGCTTGCTCACACGCGCGGAGATACCTTGGCATTGGATCATTGGTTCGTTGGATCTGAGATATAAGTTCGCGGTTGGCTTAGGTCAGAGTCGTAAATCGCAGTGTACGGATACAAGTTTTAGCTACAAGTAGGTGCTTGCTTGCTTGCTTGGAGCTTCCCAGTAATTTATTAATAGACCTTCTTCAATAAAAGAAAAGGAAAAATACATTATGGTGTGTCCAAGGAGTTAAATTTCGGTTTTGTGGAAATTTTC
>QANT01001002.1:0-10147 GCA_003254885.1 Purshia tridentata
AAATTTTCAATTGGGTAATTAATTATTTGATTCGTAAATTACATAATACATATAAATTATAAATTGTGCATTGATATGTAACTATGTTATAATTTATATGTATGTAAATTTATAATTATAAGACTATAAGTTATATATAATTATATATTTTGTTATATATATGTAGTTATATAATTATATAAATTGTTAAAAGAATTAAAATTCGGGCCATTTTTCGGGCTTTGGGCAGGCCTTGGGCTTCAAGGGAATGGCCCAACTTCTGCCCAAGAGACTTTCGGGCTGGGCCTAATCGGGCTTCGGACCCAATGGCTCGGGTGGGCTTCAGGTGGGCTTCGGGCCTTGAGCTTTTTGGTGACCCCTATCCATGTATCATATGCTACTTCATCTCTTCCTTTCTTTTCAACAAATATAAATGCTTGCACAAAATGGTAACCGATACAAAATACTTGAACAGTCTAGTTTCAATTATGTACATGCTTTAGCAAAACCAAGCAAAGTTTAGAAAAAGAAAACCATCACGATAGACTGTTCACTATTGTTTGTTCAAAAGAGAAAAGCAGTAAGCAAAGCCCATATTAGAAGAGCCCAATAGGATTTTCAGGTTGGGCCGGGCCGGGCTTGGGCCTAAATACACAAGCCCGAGGCCCGCCCATCGGGCTTGGGTCTTGCAGGTTTTTGGGCCGGGTCAGGCTAGGCCGAAATGGGCTTTTGGGCATTTTTAGCTTCTTCTTTTTTGTTTATTACTTAAATATTAAACACAACTTATGAAAAAAATTTATATATTTAATTTAGCCTAAACTTAACAAATTCATACACATTAGGCCTATCAATTTTGGTTTTATATTATATTTTATACTTCTTAAATAATAGTTTTAGTGTATAATGCTTAGGGAAGGGCCTAAACTCTTAACAATTGGAAGACTGAAATTTGAGAAATTGAGGTTTGGGCAATTGGGAGATTGACTAATTTAGGTTTAATTGGGGTTTCAACATTCAATTGACAAATTGACTAATTTAAGATTAATTGAGTTTCAAATTTTTAATTGAGTAATTGATTATTTGATTAGTAAATTACATAATACATATAAATTATAAATTATGCATTGATATATAAGTATATTATAATTTATATGTATATAAATTTATAATTATAAGACTATAAGTTATATATAATTATATATAACTATATATTTTGTTATATATATGTAGTTATATAATTATATAAATTGTTATAATAATTAAAATTCAGGCCATTTTTTAGGCTTTGGACCGGGTTCTAGGCGGGCCATGCTTTGGGTAGGCCTTGGGCTTCAAGGGGATGGCCCAAAGCCCGCCTAAGAGACTTTCGGGCTAGGCCGGGTCGGCCCAAATTTCGGGCCTAATCGAGCTTCAGACCCAATGGGTCGAGTGGGCTTCAGGTGGGCTTCGGGCCTTGAGCTTTTTGGTGACCCCTATCCATATATCATATGCCACTTCATCTCTTTCTTTTCAACATATATAAATGCTTGCACAAAATGGTAACCGATACAAAATACTTGAAAAATCCAGTTTCAATTATGTACGTGCTTTAGCAAAACCAAGCAAAGTTTAGAAAAAGAAAACCATCATGATAGACTGTTCACTATTGTTTGTTCAAAAGAGAAAAGCAGTAAGCAAAGCCCATATATATATAAAACATAACATGTCCCATGAATTAATGAGGTAAATTAAATGATGGGTGAAAGTTTATTTGTAGTGTCATATGAGATTTTGTGGATGAGGCAAACTCAGAATCAAATTTGATCCAAGACTAAATCCTGGCATATTTAATCCAATTTCAAATTAGAGAAAATTGGGGGTCCAGTTGATATTCATTGAACAAAAACATCAAATATCAAACATCTTCACTATTCCATCAATTCCAAAGAAGTAGGTTTTACTAAAATAATTAAATAACATTTGCTCTAAATATCTACCTCATTCATTGGAGTGATAAACTTATGAAGTAGCAAATTTTCATATTAAAGTGACACACAGATTAGTAAATAACACTTTTAATTGGCTTTGTTAACTCCATTGATGATCTCATGCATGCCTTTTCATAAAAGGAACAAGATATATAAGCTCATATATGTAAATATTAAAATCTTAAAAAACACAAATTGTGAAAGAGAGAGAGAGAGAGAGACATGCCTCCTAACTAGTTGAACGTCCCACCGATTATGGGGCTCATTAAGCACCTTCCATCAAATTTTGTAATTGCCTTGTCTGCACCTAGAGCACAACTAAGCATGCTAAGATTTTTCATCTCAGTTATTCTATAAGATCATAGATTCTCAATATATCTATATGAAATACTTATATAAGTTGCGGATATGATATTATTATAATTATTATCTATATGATTACTTTTGTATCGGGTTTGAACTAAATTGCATAGTTTCTTTAAGTATTCCTTGTACTGCAAAGTTCTTAGTAGGGATAATTAAATAATATATATTTAATTCCCATTGCATGATCAGTGTTTTCTCTTTAGGGTTGTCATCAATTGGTGATTAGTTTCCAAATTTAAAATAAAGTTTTAATTTTCTATGATTACTGTTGTTGACTGGTGCTTTAGTACTAATCTCATGTTTTATTTTGCAAATGATTCATATTCATAACATATTAATTAATGTTTTCTTTCAGGGTGATGATCGATAAAGGCATAAGAAGAAGAGTACACTATTGAGGAAGATGAGGCTTTTTTTTAATAAATAGGAAGAGAGGAAGAATTTACTGCCTTAGCCCAGATGAAGTAAATGTTTTTTTTTGTTTTTTTTGTTTTGTTAATTGACTTAGAATCAGTTTAGCCTTGATGTGGCTTTGTAGCTTGACAACTTGCATAATGTATTTTCAATATTTTGCTATGTTGAATGTGTAATTTTAGCTTTCTATGTACGTTAGGTACGTCTAATTTTTTATATATTTAGTTAGACTTTAATTATTTAGAGTAACATCAAATTAATGTACTAGTCAAAAGTGTTCTTTACTAACCTATGTGGCAGTTTGATATAAAATTTTGCTACTTTATAAGTTTGTCACTCCAAGAGATGGCAAATAGTTTAGAGCATATGTTTTTTTTTTTTTGGGTAAAAACTACTTCTTTGGAATTAATGGAATAATAAAGATGTTTGATATTTTATGTTTATGTTCACTGAATAGTAAGTGGACCTCTAATTTGCTCTAATTTGACATCGGATTAAATCTACCAGATTTTCTCTTGATTCAAATTTGATTATGAGTTTGTCTCCTCCATTGAAAGCCTAAAAATCTAAAGGATGCTATAAATAAAGTTTGTCCCATTTATTGTGATGCTCTAAAAGTCATCCTAAATGAGTATCCTCATACAATTGAGTTACAAGCCAAACATGCCAATCATCCTCAGCAAGCCATGCATAAAGTAAAACCAGGTTTAACCAAAGCATGCATGCTTTGCCAAACGATGAGGAAGAGCATGGGGAAAGGCGGCTATCAAAAGCGCGCGCGCACACACACACACACATATATATATAAGAGACTAGTCAAGATCAGCCAAGTGTGACACACATTTTGTTCTGTTTCTGCTGAAATTAATTGATCAAAACGTTTAACCTTCTAATAATAATTAGCTAAAACCCCAAGTACATCATAATAAGTAAATGAAAAAGAACCTGAAAATACTAACTATAAATATGGTTCCTTCAGGACATGGACTACTATAGAACTATAACTTGAGCATTAGTCTTCACTAGCTTTAGTTTTTCCTGGACAATTGCCCTACGTTTTTTTTCCCATTCTCGAATAGCTACCTTGCGATGTTTTTCCCGAGATGACAATGGAGCACTCAAGTTGATGACCTCCTTCCATTTTCCTGCACCCACATAGACTTCTCCAAAGGGATTGATTACCATTTTCTCGAGCTTTGTTGCATTTTGTATGATACAAATGGCAAATTGTATCTCGTAGGAATTACTTTGAAATCCTTGAATCTTAACTCTTTTCAAATGATCGTGTTTGAATTTGAAAAAATTCTTGGCCACTCGTTGATTTTTATGGAACTCTGGTTCGTCCAACTACAATAACATTAAAGAGACACCTTTTAGCTAGTTATATATATTAGTGGATCTACAAAATGTGGCATTATAATTAACTTCGACTAGCATTCCAATGGATTGAATGAGACATATATATATGTATATATATATATACACATAGATACTATGAATAACAACAAACAAGTTTTTAATTACTAACCGTTATTAAAAGTTCTTCCAAAATCGGAATACCCTTGAGACATATCAGAATCCACCTGAGGTCATCTGGAATCTTAGTTTTTTGGTAAATGAAGTCTATAACCAGTTTCTTGAGGTTTCTAAATTTTGGCACGGTTGGAGGTGTAAATTGCTGCACAGATATTTATATATGAACATCTAAAAGTGAAAAATTAAGGAAGAATTAACTGCCATGCATGAATGTTTTAGAGATAAATCTTCACTCACCCTTTGAAGATATATGCTTATATGAAGAGTCTCAAGCCCAGGAATTGATGAACATTGGGCTAGCGCACCAGCTAATTTATATGTCCCGGCGAAATAAATTCTTGGTAACTTTGAAGTTATGTTGAAAGAAGTATTTTCAAGAGATCCAATAAACTCCAAGTAGACAAGATTTACTGCAGAAATCTCAAAGTTTTTTAGATGCCTAGGATAGAACACTTTCAATTGTTTTAGACGACATAATGGAGCAGCAACAATCAGATTATGTCCCACGTTGCAGCGACGTAAGGTCAATCTTTCAAGAAAGACACAAACGGAGAGCAGATGTGCCATAACAACTCCATCAACTTTCATCTCATTCAGATAAAGAACTGTTAGCTGATTGAATTTGTCAAAATCAGGAGGAGGTCTTAGAACACATCTTCGCAATAACAAACACTTTAGAGTTGATGCTTTCAATTCTGAAAATATCCAGTGAGGGAAAACATAATGTTTTTTCTCTTCGAAGGGGCGAAATAAACGTATCTCAAGATGTTCAACTCCCTTTGTAATTGCAAAACGAATACATTCATCAAGGATGGCAGCAGGTTGTCCACACAAAAAGGAATACACTCTGAAGGATTGTACCTTTTTACCATGGTAGAGCTGCAAAATCTTATTCACACGTCTTTCAAACACTTGCTCTGGAAATTGTTCCAGCAACTGAACAGGATAGTCGTCTCTGTAAAGAAAATCTTTGCTCCCGAAAATGTTTGGAATATCGAATTGAAGATTGGGCTTTTGTAGGATTGCATTCATCCAAAGGTGCCTCCAACGACTAGATATTAGGCTAGTATGCACTGCATCGTTTATGGTTAACAATGAAACTATGGACTCCAGAATGCAATTAGGCAACTCACTAATCCAATCATTACCCTCTCCCTCAGCCTGAAAAACACAATTAAGAACAATCCAACACTGGTATTACCAAGCAGTTTAATTACTAGATGTGCATGCATATATGATGTATACTTGGAATAATTCAAATTGGAAGAAAAGGTTAATTATGAACAACAGAAAAAGAAATACTTACCGTATTTTCATCTTTGATATATTTGGATGATATACGCAAGTTAATTTTCAAAAACTGTTTTTTAATAGAATACAAAATACTCCCTAATATTCCACTTTGATCCATTAGCGCTGTTGTTCTTTTTTTGTCAATCGATCCTCTTGCCTACAGTACATGGAAAAGAAAGCCTGCAGTCGTTAAACCCTTTCTTGGTTGGTTGATAATGCATGTGTTGAAACGAAACAATTGAGAAAGTTATATAGCTTAAACATGGCTGAAAGCCTGAAACCAAAAATATAAATAAACTAAATAAATCAAAACTCGATTAAAACTCAATAAGTAGAGTTGCAGTAAGATTATATGACTCACTCAATAACTAACAAACAAGAAGTTCCAAGTTAAAGCCAAATTTAAACGAATATAGAAGAATGACTAGCACAAAAAAAAAGTACAAAAGATAAATTTTGCAATCCTTTTCCATTTTAGAATATAACTTCTAATAGGAAAGAATGACTGGCACAAAGAAGCTTACCTACTGCTGTAAAAGACCGGTTTGGATTAGAATGAGTTTAGAATTAGGAATAGAATAAGATTAATTGAATTCCTAATTTCCTACCAACGTAATTAACAACTCTTTGTTATCTAGGCCCACTGGTTAGGCCACTTTGTCGGATGTTTGGCGCCTTTGGGCCCTAAGGCCCATATCGAACCGGCCCAAATTCTAGAGATGTCAATTATGCTTTACTCACCAGACGTGGCTAAAATTGGATGGAAGGTGCTAATTGCTAAATGAGCCCCATAATCTCTCTCTCTCTCTCTCACTCTCAATTTGTATTGCTCAAGATTTTAATATTTATATGACCTTATCTCGTAAGGCATGCATGAGGTCCAGCCTAATTATTAAGAGTATCATCAGGGAAGGTAGCAAATGTACAAGTCAAAAGTATTTTTTTCTAATGTATGTGGCACTTTGATATGAAAATTTGCTACTTCATAAGTTTGTTACTACAATAGATGAGACAAATACTGCTTCTATCTCTCTCTCTCTCTCAGACATCCTAGCTCTTCAGTCTTTAATACATGCAATTTGATCGAGTAACATTATGATGAATAATAGATACCTAATTTTTATCAATTTAAAAGCATGTTGGGTCTCTATCAAATTAATCCTCCTCTTTGAAGACTAGCTAGTAGCTACTCGGTTCTAAGAGGTGATATTTAACAGCCATGCAAGATTGTTTAGTTAATAGACGCAGAGACCTATGCACCTCTTCAATATAAAGAGTAAGAGCATGTGTAAGTCTGTAGATAAGCAGGTTGTGAGTGTTTCATACTGTGAATTGTGTGTGGCGAATGGCAATGCATGTTTCTTGATAAACTTTTAGGGCCCGTTTAGATAGGAGGTGATTCGGATTTAGATTTAGATTTGAGCTCTCCAAATTCAAATTCACTTATTTGGAATAATTTAAAAGAGTGTATTTAGATTTGGTCCAAATCCAAAATAGATTTGAGAGGGCTAGATCCATGAATTTCAAATACCTCCTCCAATAAGGTATTTGAAATCCCAACATCCCATCCTCTCTCTCTCTTCCCCTCGCCTCCGGCCACAATTGCCAGCAACCACAGCCGGCCACCCTCCGGCACCTTTCCAGCGAACATACAGTGTAAGTGAACTTTCACCAGAATTATAGGGATTTTAGCTACATTTTCAGCATATATGGGACAGAGTATATGAACAAGTCATGACAATGAAAAATCGATTGCATATATGGACGGAGTATACATTTCCTTAGGTGCTGATTGAAACTGAAAGATGACTTTCAGTAAATGAACAACTCATCAAAATGAAATGAGATCTTTAAGATCACCCATTTTTATTTGAAATCGAAAGTATGTACAAAAGAATTGAATTGGGTTTTCTGCTTTGGAGTGAAACCATCGAATTCATGTGCCTAGTTCCATGTACATGTATTGCAAAAATCAATATTCTCACAGTTTGCTTCCGTTAATTGATGCAGCAAATCTGGATCATGTCACAGCCTTTCCATTGAGGGAATTATATTGGAATTAGTCACCTGTCACCTTCCATTAGGTCAACAAAAGTAATTTTGGCATCATTGCTATGTCCCAGAGAATCAAATTGTTTGCAAATCTGCAGCATGTCATGCTCTGATACCTTTCCCATCTCCTTAAGCTTGTATAGAACGAACTCTGATTTGCTGTAGCATTGAAAAGTAGAAGACGAGAAAGTTAATAATAAGTACAAATGCAGTGAAGCTGGAGGGAGTCTAGAAAATTGACAAAACCAGCTGAAGAGGCACAAGAAAGATAGTTCATAGAATGAGACATATATCTTCCCGAAAACTAGTGTACAATGTTGTACAATGTAAGATGTCTTTCTCTTTTGCTTATGTGTGATGTCCTGTCCCTTGTACACAATCGTGGTATATATACAACTGTCTCACATTCAACTTTATGCAAATCCCTTTTGAGAGTGTGTATGTTTCTTATATTTATAGTGGAGCTGAAGCCAATATGAAGCCTCTTCTTTTTTCTTTATGGTTCTTGCAAGCTTATTGATAACCAACTAGCTCCATTTGGGAAAAGTCACTATAGGAAAACTCACATAGGATACTAAGATGGTAGATTTTCAAGTACATATGAAAATTTGCTTAAATCCATGTAGAGAAAATTAAGGGTTACCTTATGCATCCATCATTATCGAGGTCTGCTGCCACCAAATCCCTTAGGGTGACCTCCTTTTGAAGAACCCATTTGGCTATTCTCCGATTTCTCTTTTCAATTCTCATCTCAGTCAGGTACAAAAAGGCTCTGGCAACAGCCAATGTACTTACTAATAACCAGACAATTGCAAAGCACCTTCCTCCCACAGTTGTGAAAGCATAATCCCCATAACCCACGGTTGTGACTGAGGTAACAGAGAGGTAAAAACTATCAACCCAGCTCAAGCTCTCCAAAAAATGCACTGCAATTGTCCCTATAGCTATACAACCAATAACTACTGCCAAAGCCAAGCACACTTTGATTCTAATTCTCATTCTTCCTTTTTGTTTATCGATTAGATACGTCTGTACCATTGTGTTGAACTTGGTCTCATCCACAGTGCTCAACAACACAGATTCTTGCCTGTCACATATATATGCCACCAATCCATTTAACAGAATATCGATGAAACCAAACCCAACCAAGATGAAGAAGCAAGTAAAGAGCTTGCTAAATGTTGTGTCCGGAAGAATGTCACCATAGCCAATTGTACAGAGCGTGACCACAATGAAGTACAGAGCATCCACTGGCTTGTATGTTTGATGGCCCTTGAAACTTGCTGTAGTCAAGTATATGACAATGCCAATTATGACATAGACAATGACACCAATGAAGGCTTGCCTAACAATGAAGGGGGTTGATTTAGGGGCAGGCCTGGGATCCAAAGCATCTTGAGATCGTAACTTGGAGTTGATGAACACTGATGGAGCAGAGTTTGATCTGCGCTTTAGCTTCCTCTTCTTGTTCTTGTTCATGTTGGCAATGAGATTCACATAGGAAGATGAACTGGGTGTTGTTATGATGGGAATTATAGTATCACTAGCGATTAGCTCACTTGAGAGCCGCCGAGGTGGGCAGAGATCAAGGTAAGTTGTTGAAGAGATGTTTCTTCTTAGTGATGCGGAGGCTCTGCTGGATCCTTCTTCAGCAACACCTGTCTCTGTAATTTTGGGAACAAAAGGTTCATCCATGGTGATATGGGTCTGCATATATTGAATGAAATTAAAGATTCATAGTCTTGACTATTTCTTGGGTTTTTTGTTTTTTCCAAGAAAAAGAAAACAGAGAGAGTTGCCCAACTTTCCAACTACAAGTCAATCCAATGGAAGAGAAGGTGGGATTGAGCGGTAGTTCATATAGGTGGCATTGGTATCATTTCTAACTGCCGCTAATTTTGTATGTGAGGGTAGTTGTTATTTTGGGAAGTGAACTATTGCGAATATAAAGTGTGCCAATAAGAAGTGTCAGCTCTAGGACCATTTAATTGTAAACAAATGCCATATATTCCCAAAAATAATTGGATTAAAAGATTGAATTTAAAAACCCTTTTTAGTGAAAATTGAATTGGAAAGGGAGTCTCAAACTCATCCAGACACCAACTGACAATGTTTGACCAATATTCATGGCTAATATTTCTTTATTATAACTTATAAGTTTCAAGTTCAGAAATATGTCTCCTAAAATTTAATTTTTATTATTTAATTAAGGCTTGTCGTTTAGCTTCCTTATCATTAAATATTGTATTTGTGGCTCACATTTTCTTAACAATATTCAATTTCGAACTCACATATTAAGGCTGTAATTAGGTTATTCTTTTTCACTCTTTTGTTTGGTTGATATGGATATATTGAAGAATTAATGCTGCAGGCCCAAGCAAGATCTCACAAAAAGTTTGGGACAACAATAGTATGTGCAAAAGGCTACTTGTACGAACAGGACTAATAGCATATTGGCATGCCCTAATATAGCTTGTTCCGCAGTCCAGCAAAAAGGATTCTAGGTACCCCAGTGAAAGTTTTTTTTTTTTTTTTTTTTT
>QANT01001002.1:10157-35778 GCA_003254885.1 Purshia tridentata
TTTTTTTTTTTTTTTTTTTGGCCAGGGAGGTACCCCAGTGAAAGTTAATCATACACAATCTGCCCAAGTTTGTATTTTCCAAAACAAAAATAAAATTCTGAGTTTGTTTTTCCATAGAACAAATAATATTCTGAGGGTGAACAAAATACAAGCTACACAAAGGCAATAAAGGGTTTCATCAATCTGCCAGTAGCTCACCCATGTCACCAAGAACCTTTTGTATTATGAAGTATAAATGCAGCTAGTTACTGCATGAAGAAAGTGTAACCAATAACTTGCATATTATTTGTTCAGCTGATGAGAACATAACCTGCACCATCTGGAAGTCTAGCTGCAGCAGTTGGGTTGGTTCTGGGAACAGTTTTTCGTACCTGGGCATGAGACTCTGCTTCGTGCTGAAACATCTTAACCAGCTGTTGGAGCTCTAGTTTTCTAACTTCAACATCCTCTTCAATAATGGGGTTCTTTAACCCAAGGTAAAGCAATCCAATTCCAATTAGTACGACCCCAAACAAGACGAGAATGCCGGAAAACAGAGCAAATGCATATGGCGCTTCTCCATTTCCGGGTATTCCATCCACATTGATCCCAAAAAGTCCTGTAATGATGCAAAGAACAAGGCCACAACCACCAAAAACTCCCAAGTTGTGTGTAACTGTTAGGCTTTTGTCCTAGAATTTGTAGTAGTGGTTAAGTGTGAGAATAATATTATGTAAAAAATCCAACTAGTACAACAGAACATCAAAACTATACCCAGATAAACTAGCCACTGAAGAAAATGAATTTAAAGCTAAAACATAATGTAGATATATAATAGACACACCAGTACAACTCATAATAGACGATGCCAACAAATATAAGCCAACTTGATATGAGTCGTCTGAACCTATGGTAGGGTAATGAGTTTGGACTTACCAAACTATGTCAGACAATTCCTCGAACCACACATGGTGAAGTGCATTTCTTATTGAAAGCAAAATCAAAATTGCCATATATATTGGTCAGTCATAAATTTATACCAGAAATTTTGCCTAGCATGATTAAGATAGCCATTATATGCATGATGAAATGCACTTTATACCATAAAATTTTGAAGATGAAGCATTTGACCTAAAGAAAATTATCCGAGAGGTTATAAGGAGTCAATGATAGAATTTTAAGGATGACTTTGTATGTAAACCTGCAGCCATGCACGAACAGTACTCTGCATCACGTCTTGAATGGTAAACAAGCGACCGCGAACTGCTTCTTGCTCTTGAATCATTTCCCTTGTACTCTTTGTTATTCGTTCTAGCAATGCCCATGTGGCATTCCCCCTCAAGTGTTGAAGAAGCTCGAACACAATTTCCTCTCTTGCATGGAGTGACCACTTTACTCTAATAACCTTCAGGGTGAAGATCAAGAAATCAAGTTCGAGTCATATAAAATTGTATGTATACATGATTTGCACTTAGTTAAAACTCTACTTTCATTCTTAAGATTCGAGACTCCTTACCATCTCACTATCTGAAATTTAAGCTCAATAGTTATTGCAAACTTTTTGCCTCACTTATTTACTGTGTTAATTAGGTCATTTTCATGACTACATACCCACTGCCTCAGTATAAATATCTATTTCAACATTTTCATTTTATCTAAAGAAGTTAAGCCATAAGATTGAAGCATGCGTATCTTGAGACACAATATGTAAACTGACAATAAGAAGACTAATCTATATCCAACTTATGCTATTTAGAAATATTACATTTGCTTCATCGATTTAAATAATTCTACATATTAAAGAAAAACTTCTAATTGCTTCTCACACTATACATTATAAAAGTTCTGCAAGGAATAGCAAAGTATCTTACCTGGGTGGATAGCCTTCGGACTTCTTGGTTCAATATTATACTGAATAGATACATATCTTCATTGGTTCTCCTATTCATAAATGAAGATCATTTGTCATGTGTGTCATACATTGAAAGCAATAGACCTACTTGCAATGGGAAACTTTTTTATAAAATATGACAAAATGGTCCAATGTGCACTGAAGCACCTGTTCATGAACTTCAACTCCACTTCATCTGCAGCCCCATATATGGATTTGCGAAATAACCTGAAAAATAATGAAAAGGAAAAAAACAAAGGAGCAAGTCAGAAGACAATAGAAGCCTCACTATCATTATAAAGATAGAAAAGACTACAACTGATCTATTCCCATGGAACACATGAATTAATTAAAAGTGGAAGAATCAAAAGAACGAGTTTTAACTCATGGGTGCATTCAAATCTGTATCCAACTGAAGCACAATAGACTCATGTTAAAAATAAAAATAAAAACTGTAATAATATGATAAGGATGAAATGCTTAGCAAGGATAGCAATGATAGGAAGCAATTTATTTAATTAAATAGAAGTACAAACAATATGGATAAGGTAAATCATGAGAGCGAAAAGATCTATCGACTATCACCTATCATCCCAACATGCAAGGCGGAGAGCTAAATGTGCTATGACTTCGTGAATAGTTCGTGGCATGTTAGTGCCCTCAGCAGCAAGAAGTTCCTGCATGAAAACTGAGTTTTAATAAATTTAAGCATGGAAACGGAACTGGAAGAGAAAGAGGGTGATATTCATGAATCATAAAATAAATATTTCATTTAATGTGAACAAACCTGGACTTCTGCTATTCCTAACACATTAATGTTTGTGGCAGAACCTTTGACATGCAATGCTGTTACTAGAAAATTCTGTGCCTGCCATGATCGTAGAACAATAGGAATGTCATCTTCATCAACAAATGGATCACCTGCTGACTGGCCTAGAAGCTCGAATAATAGTCCACTAGCAACCCTTACAGGAACCTGACAATATAATGGAAACTTACTTGCATTAACTTTAACACTAGTAAAGGGAAGTTATTATAGTCCTACAGAAAGATGGAACAAATATAAAATAAATACAATAAAGATGGTACAATGACATGCAAGAGGAATTGCTTAATTGATCTAATAATATCTCAATAGTCCATAAACAGTGTTACTTGACACATCATAATTACAACACACTACCCCCCCCAAAATGATGGAGGTGAGAATTATTATCAATTTGTCACTAGATGTACTGAATTAGCGAAGAGATACATCATAAAACCTCCAGTTTCTAAGTTTCACTTGATGGCCACTACCTGCAAGTGATTTTTCCCAGAAACCACAGATTTACTCCACACACGTGAAAAAGGCCAAAATCAATAAATAAAAAATACAGATAAATAGCAAACATGCATAGGATACTGCTCTAGCTGAATGCCTTACCAAAATATTCTAAAGTTGACAAAAATGTCCATCACAACTGTCTATGTGATTGAAAATACAGATGACAGCTTAAATGCACAAAAGAAAGGCATATTAAACATCGTTATGAAGGTTTCAGCATGCAATGTATGTTATACCCAGGTTGCATTTTTCTTTTTATCTTCTTGGGTTGGTATTTAAGGTAGCCATCCCACCAAGCACCTCAAACTTTTATTGAAGTAACATGCGCTGACAATCATATTGAACTCCATACAACAATTGGATTCTCAAAATGTTCAACACTTGCTTCGTTTGAAAGAACCTTTTTTGAGGAAGCCAACCTTTTTCCTCTCCGTTCGTTTTCTTTAACCACACTGTCTGACTTTAAATCGTTTGTCTTAAATATTATTACTAAATTTTCCAAGTCAATGTTACAGATTATGACTAAATTCAAGAAATTTCAACAGTCTAAAGATGCTAGTAAATAAAATTCAAGCAATACATTCCATTACTGTGACCCAAAGAAGCCCTTTGATAAATAGCCTAAATATTTCCAAAGATGCTAGTACTAAGAATTTTTTTTATTTTCAAAGATAAACATGTAATTTACCTCATACAGGAGGTGCTTCATTCGGTCACTTATCAGCTTACTTTCATCTCGCAAAGCAATACTGACAGCAGGATGTAACCATTGAGCACTACTCAACCATGAATTGATGTATGGATGACCTGCAGCTACATGACACCACCAAGTCGGACCAACTGGTTGTTCCCAGTAAGGAGCTGCCACATCTGCTACAGCAACATCATCTTCATCATCTGTGAAGTCTATTGGCTGTGACATCCATCCGGAATGAACTTGTACTGTCTGGACCAGCTCAGAAATCCTATCCCAGCCAATCGGTACCCAGCAATTTCTTGTAAAACCATCTCTGCCACTAGAACGGCCTGAACGAGAGTCCTGGCTGTAGTTGTGGCCTTCTGACATATCATTCTGACCAACTCCAGAATCTATTTTGGGTGAAGATTCACATGAGTTGTTTCCATTCTTTGTTGGTTGTAAAGAGTGATTCAGTTCATGTGAAGAAACTTGCTTCTTTGCCACCTCTCTGACCTTCCTATATCCTCGAACGAATTCAAACGCACAAATGAGTCCATCAGTCCAAAGATCCCCAACTGGATTGACATCCACAGAATTAGGGAAGATTTTCTGGTTCTCTTGCTTATTCATTTCATATTTCACGGGAGCTGTCATCCCTCATACCAAATTCATCTATGCACAGCAAGTCAGATCATCTGAACAAAAACCTCAACATTCTTATTCTCTTTGAAGAAAATTAACTCACTCAAAAAATATAAATGTTATCACAAGAATAAGGAAACCTTAAAACACATATGTTTCAACAAAAATGAGGTATTCTTATCAAATTAACCAAATTTAAGGGATCCATAGCAAGGATTAATTAGCATAAACATAATATAATTATGAATAAAAAATAGGAACAACAAAAACCATTGTTTACTGATACAGTGATGAAATAGGAACTGAACCCAACACAACAATGAAACTCAAAAATCTTCCCATTAGATTTCCTGATGAACCAAACTTACCAGAGAGAAGTTCGATGAAATTTGGAATCAGAACCTGAGAGGGTCTTCTAAGATTTGAAGAATGGCAACATAGATCAGTGGATTGGGTAAGTAGGGATGGGGTGCCCCGGTGCGGTTACAATGGGCACGTGGAGAGATTTTGCAGTGAGACAGTGCATGAGTGTTGAGTTCTGGGTTTCTCTTGGATTGCCACACAGCTACTGAAAAGCTCGGGATACAGGGACAGCCTTTGTCTCTCGTCAAGTCGTCATGCAAAGACAAAGTTACAATGTACAAAGTTTTTCTTTTCATTTTTTTTTTTTCTGTAAATGATGCAAAGTTAACAAACTTTTCAATTGGTTTATGAATTTATTTATTAGAAAAGATTAATTAATTATTTCTTAATTAAAAAATTAATAATAATAAATAATAAAAATGCCATGCACACGTGCATTTAAATTTTTAAATGAATTGTGGAAAGGCCGTGTGGTACGACTCCTTGAGGAATAATGACGGCCCATTTAAATTTTTTAGCGAAATGGGATCATGTGTTTGATGAAAAATAATTTTGGAAGTAAAGTGTCAAAAAATTTTAATTTTAGGGGCAAAGTTTAGAACTAGTTATAATTTGGGGGATACATTATATTTAAGCTTTAATCTATGTGCAAATCATTAAATTTCTATTTTTTTTTCAATGCACGTCAAAATTAAAACAAATAATTATAATCACGGTGATATATAAAGGGAACTCTTATATTTTGGTGAAACATTTATAGTTTCAAAACAGTGCTTAATAAAAAGTCATGTAGAATAGATATTACTTAAAATTGATAATTCGTACAATATATAATAAAAATTTATTTTTGACACATTTTTAACTTGACAATATTTATGTTAAAAAAAACCATGTAAGAGTAATAGAAAGAGATGTATAGTGCATGCGAACAGATTAGTTCATTTAATACATACACACTAATTGTTAATTTAGGGATATTCTATCTACAACGAATCCCAATTTAATCCTCCCTCCAAATAAAATAAAATCTACTTAATATATTTACTATTATAAAGTCAACAGAGAAATTTGATGGTATAGACTTTACCAATTCGTTGTTTGTCCAAACAATCTTTTATTAAATTAAAAAGTTAAATTAAACTAACTTAATAAAACTGATGGCACAAATGTAAAATTAATCCATTAAAAAAACTAAGAAATAAAAACAAAAACACTGTACTACCTTATTATATATCTAAACCTTATTATTGTTAGCACTTGAGGGCCAAATTAATTGAATAGCATTAAAATTTGATTTTGATTATTTGAATATCCTTATGGCATTGCAAAAATCAATCTTAATTCCAAAACAAGACCTAACTTTGAGAGTGATCCTTATCAAACATGTTACTCAATTAGCTCCTTAATGTTTTTAAGAAATCTACTATTTTTTCCTTCATTTAATCTTTTCAAATCATGGCCACACAATATAATAGTTAACATGTACTTTTTAATATTAATTAATATGATCAATTAGTAGTCGATCACATTATGAAAAAAGGGGGAGAGTTTCTTACGTTTTCTAGTGTGTTAATTACAACACGACACCAGAGTGCTTTTCTGCTAAAAAGCAAGGTAACCAATTTTTTTCAATTTTATTTAAGAAAAATAAAAGTGATTGACCAAAAATCAAAAAAGTGGAAAATAAAAAAAATATTAAAATTAAATCTATACCATTCATTCACTTTGACGACAAGAACCTACTCTGTCTCTAACCCAAAAACGACCCTAAAAATCTAGCTTGGACCTACAAGCCCTTCTAATCTCACAGGCCATCCCCACATTCTCAAATCCCAACCGTCCACGACCGCTCATTTCGCTAACCAAGTGGACCCTACAGACCTCGTGGCCTACAAGAAACTGACCGTGATGGACACTCCGGAACCGTCAGTGAAACTAACAGGTCTTCCTGACTTGCTGTTACTAATTCTAATACTTATAATCAGTCCACCAAGAAAAGAAAAAACTGGGGTGTATTATAAAAGCCAAAAGATAGAAAGAGAAGGATTACATTGTATGTCGTTTCGGAAATAGAGAGAGAAAAAGAGAAAAAGTGTGAGAGACTGAGGGTTTTTGTTGTGTTTGGCTGATCGGAAAATCTTTAGCGAGAGCCGCAAAGAAAGTTTTACCGAGAAAGAAAGTTTTCCCGAGAAAGTTTTCTTAAATCGTTTCAAAGAGAGAGAAAAGGATGGGGAGTGAGAGCAAGAACGGAGTGGGGTCACTGTTTTCGCCGGGGACGAAGAAGATGATACAGAGCCTCAGGGAGGTTGTTAACTGTCCTGAGCCTGAGATCTACGCCGTGCTTAAAGAATGTAATATGGACCCGAACGACGCCGTCCAGCGTCTTCTCTCTTTAGGTTACCTCGCCACCACCTTTTTATTTTATTTTTAATTTGCTTTTTATGTATTATATATATTACTAATATTGGATGCTTTGGTTGTTGTGTAAAGAATAAAATTAGATTTAATTTACGATATTTTGTAGTATTTTTTGTTTAGCTGTTGAAAAAACTTGTGAGGAGATAAGGAAGAGCTAGGTTTTGTATGTTTTGGGCAGTTTATTTTTTTTTCCTTGGCATTGGTATCAGGCTGTAAATTTTTGGATTTATTTAAAACATTGATTGGTTGTCGTTTTAGGATAAGGAGCTAAATGGTTATACAGGATTTAGTGTGTTCTATTTACCTTATTTCTTGTGATTTTCTCGGGAATTTTCAAACAAGTTCAAAATCTTAATATTTTAGTATGTAGTCCCAGAAATCTTGGTACTATTCTCTTAATCCAAGCGGACCAAGCAATGCATTAAGAAAATTTTTAGTTTTCTTTTTGCATTTTGCATTTCGTTCTGCTACTTAACGGTTGCTATGAAAGCTGACATGTAGAGAAAGGAAATTTTGAAAATATTGGGCCCAAGTGGTTGTATCCTATTGTTTTCGTTTAGAAATAATAGAAAATTCGTATTGTTATTTAAAAGGCAGAATGATATGTAAACATGCTTAGTGAAAGTTGTTGATTGCACTTTCAATGACAAATTTACGTAAAATCCTTTTTAGGCTGCCTATATTGATTTTATTAAGGGCCATCTCTATTTGAATTATCAATATATGCTAATTTTAATTTAATATAAAATGTGTAATTTATTATTCTTTTAGTGGGTTGAGTTTAATTTTCATCTAATGGATGGATTCTCCGTCCACTACTTTTGGATCTAATTGTTTTGCAAAGTCACCATTGAATGAGTATTTTGCAATTGTGTAGATACTTTTCACGAAGTGAAGAGCAAACGTGAAAGAAGGAAAGAGGTACCTCTATGAAAATATGCTCAATTTTAATTTTCTGGCTTGTGTAAAATTTGAAATTTTTTTGTCTAAGGGTTTTAATTCTACTTTTTTTGTGCATGAGGCTAAAAGTGTTTTCACAGACATTAGTAACAGTGATAGACTTTGGGTATTATTATAAATTATTAAAGTATCATAGAACAATTTTTTAATAATATTTTATGCTAACAGCTTTTTTGTTTGTGTCATTCGAACCTTTACTGCCCATTTTTAAAGTGATTGAAAATTTTCAGTTTAAGATTCCTTTCTGTGTCTGTTATGTATTTGAAATTAAATTAATTATCCAGTGTTTACAGGGTGATTAAGATTACAAGACTTCTCTCTTTCTTATCTGCTATTATTATTATTATTCGTCCTTGTTTCTATTTCTTTATATTTTTTGTTAATTTATGTTAAATTTAAATTGGTCCAGATGAAGGATACACAAGACTCCAGACCGCGAGTTTCAAGTCGTGGAGTTAGAGGTAGTAGTGAACGTAATGCTGGATGGTCTGGATCATCTCAGACTAGTTACAATGGTATATTGAACTTATTATGTAATGCCACTGTCTAGTACTTGTATGAGTGCCATTGTTGTGCATTTCGTTATTGTATGTTCTTAATTTGTCAACTTTTGTGTTCCTCCTGTTAGACCTTGGTAAAGCTGCTTACAAGGGACAGAATGGGTTTGTTGCTTCTTCACCTCATCCTCCAATTTCTCATTTTATGGGAAGAACTACAAACCATCAACCTTCATCTCACAGGTAAGTTTTAGTCTGATTCTCCTGTTTTCTTCTGGAAATTTACTGGGTGGGATGAATGCATCATGAAATTAAAAATTAGTTCTATGATCCATTTTTCGTAGCTTGCCTAACATGTGGAAGCAAATACTGTTAAAGCAGGTTTTAGGATTTCTTGATGGTGGCTTAATTCTATAACTATGCATGGTACAAGGGATGGGTATTAGTGAATAAAGCAAAGGTGGAGAAATGGGAAAGGGTAGAGATAGAGAGGGGGATCGGAACTGTCTTCTTTCCCCCAGGCTGTTTAGTTGAGTGGTTTGAACAGGGCAGGATTCCAGCTACTAGAATCACAAACAGTCAATCTATAAGATTAGCCATATGCTCTGCTTTTTTTTTTTTTTAACTAGTCAACTTTTAATATCTTCTGCAGTGATTCTCTTAGTACTTCAATAGGGTCTGGTGATGCCATCTACGCATCTATGCAACCTTCTCCAGGAAATCAGTCCACCTGGTTGGGAACCAGCTCAGGACATCTTTCAATGGCTGACATTGTTAAGATGGGTAGGCAGCCCAGCAAGGACTCACATATTTCACCCGAGACATCTTGGCATCAGGATGCATTTGCAACAAATTCATATAATGTGGAAACTTCCCAAGCTTCTGCATTTATGGAATCAGAGATGCACCAATATACTCACTCTCAAAATTCTTGTGTGTCAGAGATGATTCATAAATCTGGTCATACTGTGGGACAGAATGCTTTCCATGATGAATGGCCTGTGATTGAGCAGCCAACAGCTGTCAGTGGGTCATCATTAAATGCAAATGTGGAGATGCATACTAGTCGATCTAATTCATATATTAATGAATCTAACATGCCAAGGGATTACCGGTCAAATAAGGTCCAAGTATCAGAGGCGGATTTTAGTAGCGAAAATCTTACTTCAGACTACAATGCTTCTGCTTCTGCTTCCAGTAGACAGAAAATTGTGGATGCTTCTGGTAGAAGGTCTTACTGTGCTGATGATATGTCTTCCAATTCAAGTTCCTATGATTCTCATCAGTGTGCATATGAGAATGAGGAAGGTAATTGCTTTTGTTTTAAATATGAATTTGGTATAGCTGTTTTCTCTACTGAACATACCATATAAGAGATCATTGATAACAGCATTCATAATGCTAGAATCTAGATCGATTGGCATTGAACACAAGTTCCATCTCTATAATTTCTACTCATCAGTGTGCATACAAGAATGAGGAAGATAATTGCTTTTGTTTTAAATATGAATTTGGTATAGCTGTTTTCTCTACTCAACATACCATATAAGAGATCATTCATAACAACATTCATAATGCTAGAATCTAGATCGATTGGCATTGAACACAAGTTCCATCTCTATAATTTTCTACTGATACAGTTTGTACTTTGGTGTATAACATTTATTAAAAACATGATGCTTTTTGTGATTGTATAGCTATTAAGTGGAGAATGTGAATATGAACTGTCAGAATTCTGGGCTTGGCAGCATGATGTACATTCATGTTTGCTTGATTCAAGTTAGATTTTGTAATCCTTTGCTGAGTAAAACATGCATGTCTCACATAAACTCTCATTTCCTCCTTTTAACCTTCTTTGGTTGCCAATTTCACATTCATTGCTTTTATGTTCTGAAAATCCTGTGACTTATATAAGTGTATGAATGCATTATTTTTATTTGTTTACACTACTAATAGTTTTTTTTCGTTCCTTGAATTTTATATTCCTTTTTTTTTTTTTGGAGAAATTTTAAAACACAAGTATTAATACACAAGAAGATGCTTCAAAAAAGTCAAATTTACTAAACAATTGAGTATTTTGCTAAACAATTTTCTTTCTTTAGTATAAAAGGCCTAATACTTTTTTCACCTTTCTAGAAAGATCTGTGGAGCTGTTATTATTATCTGTCTCCCTAGTCCTCAGAGGCAGGAATTTGAAGCTACAAATGATGGTGTTTAGGTTTTGATTTGGATTGATTGTGAAACTATATTCCTTTGATGAAGTGTTTCTGATAATTTTGGTGGAAAAAAAGTGGCAATGGACCTTCATGTCATTTGGTCAAATATTTGAAAGCAGTACTGTAAAAGTTTATTATTGTTACCATCCAGGAAGAAGTTTATGTTAATGCTATTGTGTAATTCTAGGAAAAGATATTCGATCAAATTTGTCATATCCAAATCAGTCTGCCTCTAATGATGTCGTTGTGGCTGTATCATCAGCTACTATGAACATGCAGCAACTCAATTTAGGGAAGGAGGAGCCTGCAGATTGTACAGTAGTCCTTCCAAATAATTTGCAAGAATTGGCTGCTGATTGTTCACATTTGAGTTTTGGAACCTACAAAGCGGGCATTAGTTCTGCAGTTTCCCGCCCGCCTTCTAATTCCTTGAAAAATGACTTGGGAGGAGCCTCTGCAGGAATAGACATTTCATCAGCTGGGCACTTGGATACGAGGTATGAGTTCTCCACTTTAGTTCCAATATGTCATATTTCAGTTGTAATGTGTGATAATGTTTTTTTTTCTCCCTTGTTCAGAAATTCAGGATACAATCATGACGAGCCTCTTGGATCCTTGTACAATACTGAGAGAGCAACCATAGATGCTAAAAAGTATGATTTGTCTGTACCTTTACAGCCAGAGCTGATAAAACAGGATATCCTTGAAGCAACCCTAGGACATAAAGACATTACCACCTCATCTCTACCTGATTTTCATTCCGAGAACGTCCAAAGAACGAGTTCTGGATTGTCTTTTGCAAGGGCAGATCCCAAATTCAGAAATATTCCTCAAAGTGATATGGTAATAATGCCAGCCATTTCTCTGTGTTATTGATGGCATTTTTCTAATTGATTGAGTTATTTTCTTAACTTGCTGCATTCTTTGATTATGCAAAACTTATAAAGAGGACTTGTGTGCTACTGAATTATGGAAAAGGGTTTGATTTGTTGACTGAATTTGTGCAATTGTTTTTGGGCATTGGAATGACTTATGAGTGCCCGTTTACATTATAGTGTAGCTTAATGATGATCCTACTTGATTCAATACTGCATCTAGAGCTATTTCTATGAAATGGAGCCATGATTTGTATATTCATGATAATCCTATTTGATTTAATACTCCAATGACATGGTTAATTTTTTTTTTCAAAATGTCCGCAGGCATATTCAGATTCTATACGAAGTGATCTGTCAGAGTCAACTTTTCAATCTTTAAGAGGTTCTGATATACTCTCCCAGTTTTTGGGGAAACCATCAATGTCTTCAAGATACAGCAGTGCAGTTTCATCTATAAACAGTCCAACCATTTCCATGTCTGAGGTAAGCAACGGTGACCCTTTTGTGCTTCATGCCCATGTGATGTCCGTTTCACTGCAGTAAACCCCTGTTCATGGATTTGAGGCCTATATGCAATTTTTTAAAATTAAATTAAATAAGACCATGTTTGCTGATATATCTTTGGCACTAAAATCATACAGGCTGTGAGACCAGGTGCCTTGCCTTCATCCGAGGCATCTTCTGTACTTCCTCAGCACCTTACAGCTCGTTCATACTCTCAACCTACCCTTCCTTATGAACAGTTAGCAAATATTATTGGCTACCCCTCCGTGCCTCAGAGCTACTCAGGCATGCCATCTAATTTGCAGCAAGCATATCTAGGTGGTAGTGCGCTACATCAATCCATGGCAGGCATGGAGTACAGCTTCCCACAGTATAGAAGTGGGGCCTCAATAAGCAGGTTGCCACCATCTGCTGCTGCTGCTGGTGGTCATGGAAATTTTGGGACCTCTACTAACATACATGGAAGCTTCTTGCATAATTCATCTGCCACTCCCATCAGCACGAGTGACTACGATGATGTTTTGCGTTCTCAGTACAAGGATGGAAACCACTTAACCCCACTTCATCAGGTAGAGCTGAGCATTTTGATACTTACATTTAGTAGAATTTTGCTGTTTACAGTTAAAGGATTTGTTCTTGTTTGTTGGTTGGCATGCCACTGTTATTGAACTAAAGATAACATGTGATTATTGGAGTGTCATATGCATATTGAAAACTTCCTTTCTTGAAGCATAGAATTATTTCTGCAAAATTTGTGTGTGCCACTTTATGTGCTTTAGAGTGGTAGTTCTCCATGACTTTGTGATTTGGTCTCCACTGCTTGCACCAATAAGATATCTAATGCTAGATCAGTTTTCATTCTTATAATTTATTTATCTGATTTAAAGTATCTTTTTGCTGTGAATATCAGAGTTCTAGAACAATGTCTTCTGTTCCAGACATAGCGTATAACAACCAACTTGGGCAAAATCAACAGTATGGAGGATATGGACAAGGACAGCTGCCCTCACAGTCACAGCACTATAGATCACTGGGATACCCTGATTTATATCATTCTCAAATGGGGCCAACACAAGACCATCAGAGGCAAAACCTCAATGATTTAGCCCTAGCTGGTATCCCAGACCTGTCGCCTCAGCAGTTGCACCAAATTTGGCAGCGAACCTACTAACAGTTTTTTTAATTTTTTTTTTTTCCCTTCTACTGGCTTGTAGTGAGTTTGGAGTTGGCAAATTAGGGTGTTACTATAGTTCAGAATCTATTTTGGATCTGTCTGGCTGTCCAATTGTACATACTCTAAACAGAGATTGTTATTATTTTTGTGCATTTTGCCTCAATGTTGTATCCTACGAAACTGTGTTGGGGCATGATTTTGAATTCAATGGGATAGCTTGCAAATTTTAATTTTCCTAGTGAAGAAAGCTTTCTGTTTTGATTTTTTTCAATCAACAGGAAAGCTTTCTGAATGGATACTTAAAAGAGTTTAATGGAAATTCTTGCATAACATGTTTCTTTAGTAGATATCTTGAAGTCATTGAAATGCGCATCAAATGGCCTAAAATAACATTTATTCAAGTATAGTACATGTAACATATGGGTATCATTGCTTGGGTGAATGTTGGTTGCATTGCTTGGGTTTAAATGAATTAAGTATAATACATGTGACATATGGGTATCTGTTGGAGAAGGCAATTGACATGAAGCAAAAGTCAGTTGGGATGTAGGCAGTGAGAGTGATAATTGGGGTTTAATAAAATTAGTGATAATTTGAGGTTGGTATCACTTAAACATCTCCTAATTCAGGATCATTCTTTCTGGTTTGTATGATAAAACAATTGGCACAAATGTTGCTATTTAAACCCACATTCTGAATACAGTTTATGGTAATTCTGTGGTCACTCACTGCAAAGGGTGTGTACTCCAACGGGTGTAGTAATGGCTGGAGGTGCAGATCTAGCAGTGCCTACTGTTGTGTCCAAAACTGCAATAGATCGTAGCCAAGATGCAGATAAAAGCAATCAACACCACCACAGGCCTGGCTTTGATGCAATACTCATGGCACCCAAATTACTAAAGGCAGTGCCACCAGTTTCTTCAGCAGCTGAGGGGGAGACTATCAGGCGCCCTCGTGGCAGGCCAGCGGGTTCTAAAAACAAGCCGAAGCCACCCATCATTGTCACCCGCGACAGTGCTAATGCTCTTCGTGCACATGCAATGGAAGTAAGCTCAGGCTGTGATGTGAGTGAAAGTTTAACCAACTTTGCAAGGAGGAAGCAGCGGGGCATATGCATACTGAGTGCAAGTGGGTGTGTAACCAATGTCACACTGCGGCAACCAGCTTCCTCCGGCGCAATTGTGACTCTCCATGGCCGGTTTGAGATTCTGTCATTGCTCGGGTCAATCCTGCCCCCTCCAGCCCCGTCAGGGATTACTGGCCTGACCATCTATCTAGCAGGGGCTCAGGGGCAGGTTGTGGGTGGGTGTGTGGTTGGTGCACTCATTGCTTCAGGCCCTGTTGTGATCATGGCTGCATCTTTCATGAATGCTACGTTTGATCGCCTGCCACTGGATGAAGATGAAGTAGCAGCAGCTTTGCAAAATCAGCAGTACCAAAATGGTCGTCACCACCACCTGGATATCTCAGATTTATATGGACTTCCACCAAACCTGCTCACTAATGGTAATGTGTCCCCTGAGGTGTACTCCTGGGCATCAGGTCGAACCATGTCAAAAACTTAAAACATGATTTGCAGCAATCATATCTCTATTAATATGTGGTGATTAGTGTTCTCCAGATGTGCGTTATCTCCCCAGTAGGATTAAGCTTTATTGAAAGAGTATGTATCTTCATAATCAAATGCCTTTAGATTACTGCTTCTTCTTCTTGTTAATGTATTACTTCATTAAATATATAAATCATGTAACGAGTGCAAGAGCAGCTATATAAAATACAGTGGGGTTTTTCACCTCTGTTCTATGATTCTATATGTACCCCTATACCTCAAAGTGTATTAGTTTTTGCACTAGTACAAAAATTTAACCTCCCATTTCTGGTATCAAAAATCCCAACTCATTCAATAGAGAGTATATCTCTGGGGCTTTGTGATGTAGCCTTCCACCAGCTATAAACTCATGAACTTCGCCATCCACTTCGATCAAACTACATCCTGGTTCTTTCTCTATCTTCTTCTCCTTCATGGACAGCCTTTCTTTCATTGCTTCCTGAAATTGACTAGAGGCAGCATAAACGTTTGACATAAGCACATAACCACAGCTGTCACTTGGATCCAATTCAATCACAAGCTTGGCTGCCCTTTTAGCCATCTCAATGTTTCTGTGCTTCCTACAAGATGAGAGCAAAGACCCCCAAATAATGGCGTCTGCTTTTATTGGCATACTATCTATAAGCTTTTCTGCTTCTTCAAGTAGTCCAGCTCTGCCCAACACATCAACCATGCAACTATAGTGCTTTATTGATGGTTCAATCTGATATGTTTTTGTCATTACTGAAAAATAATCCTTAGCTTTACCCACCATGCCCGAGTGATTACACGCTGTTAGGACACCAAGAAAACTGACACCATCCGGTACAAAATTCGAAGATTCAAGCTTTGAGAATAGCTCGATTGCTTCTTCCTCACAACCATTAGTGGCTAGGCCCATGATCATAGAGTTCCAACAGGACAACCCTGGCTTAGGGGCTGCCTCAAACACATGAACAGCCTTTTCAATGCTTCCACACTTGCAGTACATATTTATAATTGCTGTGGTAACAATGGCATTCAGTTCAATATCATTTTTCCTTATATATTCATGAATCCACTCCCCTTGTCTAATTGCTCCTAAGTGAGCTGAAGCATTCAAAAGGCTCACCATTGTAAACTCACTAGGCTTAATCCTTTCTTTCTGCATTTCACCAAATAAATCCAATGCCTCTGCACACTTACCATTCCTAACAAACCCACTAATCATAGAATTCCAGGAAACTGAATTCCTCATAGGCATCTTATCAAACAGCCTTTTCGATTCACTGACTTCACCACATTTGGAAAGGCCCGTTATCATAGAATTCCATGTCACAGGGTCACATTCCAAGTCTTCATCAAACAGTTTTCTTGCTTCACCCAAAAACCCACAATTTGCATACATGTGTATGATGGTGTTTCGTATAAACCGATCATTTTCCAGACCCAATTTTGTAATCCTTCCATGTAGCTGAGCTCCATCATGGGCCAGACCAACTTGAGCATAAGCCTTAAAGACTGAAGGGTAAGTCAATCTTTGTGGCTCAATAGTTGAAGTGACCAACATGTCAACGAAAAGAGAGATTGCAGTTTGTGGGGTTGGGCTTTGAGAGAAGCCTCTAATGATGGTGTTCCAAATGAAGAGGTTTGGATTCTGGATATGTCTGAAAACCATGAAAGCATAGTTCATGTTTCCAGCTGGGGAGGCACAGAAGGCCAAGACACGGCTGGCGGCAACAGTGTCATTGGCTAGGCCAGTTTTGATGAGGTGGGCATGGATCTTTTGGAGGTCATTCATGGTGGTGCATTGTTTTTCTAGCATGGACAGGTGTGGTCTGTCTGAGATGAATTTGGATATGGAGGTTGAAGAAGTGAAAGAGCAACAACATGGTGTCATTTCTTTGTGGCTCTTGTCTTCTGTTTCCGAGTTCTATCTAATCTAAGAACTCCTTGTGAAACAGGGGACAAGGGGGTTGAATTTTGTAGGGAATGTTGGTGGAACAAAATGGGTATGGTACTTGTAATCACGGGCGGAAAGCCCAAATTTCCAACATGGATTTTGATTACGAGCCCATAATCTGTATTTTTTTTTCTTGGGTATAAAAGAAGCATGAGGACACAAGAAAGTTCGAATTTGGTGTGGAATAAATGTTCTCAACCAATATAGCTACAAATCTATTGTTTTTACTGAAAATGAAATTTACGTCTATGAGTGCATCATATTATTAACCGTATCTCTCATAATGGTGAAATTCATACGAAATTTATTTGTGTTAGTGAATTTTGTACAAAAATATAACACTTTACCAAGTTTGTATGGTATTAGAGAAATTCATGCTATTTGTTAGGAAAAATATAAATGCTTTTTGAAGGGCAAAATAGGAAAAGCAAGTTAAGGGGGAGGGGGGAAGAGGTTTTCTTTTTGTTAGGGGTGGTGGGAAAAAATAATTAGATATGAAATTGAGGATTAATAACTAAACACCCAAGATGTTATTATTAAAGACTAATATAAGTCTTAGCCTCTAATACTTTTATACTCCATAGTCTCAATCAAAAAATTCCCACTAAATACTAATGGAATTATGGGAGTAACAATCAAGAAGTGCCTTTTAATTTGGAACCAAAGGATAAAGCAGATTAGGATTAATAAATTATACACATAGGTATATTTCGAATTCAATTGGTCAAAAGTGCAAGCGTAGGATAGGATTTTAGACGGTCCACTTTATAAGGACTCATTGCACCAATTCAAATCACTTTGTTCATATATGGTGCCCCACATAAAGATCTATGATACATATATTTAACCTAATTAAAACTCAATCAGTGACTAAGCATCAATGCTTTATACTAAGTATTCAAGAAACAAAACAGAATAAAACTTGAAGAAAATCATTTTAACTAGTTTGTCTGACAATAGTATAATGTTTGTATGACATTCAAATATATTTAATGACCAAAAATTAAGTCACACAGCTATGTAACAACCCAACCACACAAAGGCTTGCCAAAAAAGCATCCCAACCACAATCATCAAAAACAGAGAGAGAGAGAGAGAGGTTTGCTAACAATTGATTCTCCCTTTTAGTAAGAGCATTCAAATTAAGCCAGATATAAATTGTAAAAGTAGTCATGGTAGCTAAGCTTAGAAGAGACTTGTAAATGTAGAAACCTGGTGTGGAATATGGAATATAGCATATGGTTGGTTAGTGGCTACTAGATTAAGTCCGTACCAAACAGCAGCAAAAAAGGAGAGGCAGTAAAAAAGAGAAAGGCAAATGCACACATCACCACCATCATTACAATCATCACTTACCAGCCCACAGACCAAATCTAAATTCCAAACAATTCTCTCTCTCTCTTTACCTTTTTCTTCAACCTTCTTCTCCATAGCTACCTTTTCCCTCCTTTTTGCACCCTCCCTTGCTTGCACCTCCCTACACTACACACCCCCACCCACCCCCCATCTCTCTCTCTCTCTCTGGGGTGCACTTATTCTCCATAAAACATATATATTGATATTTTAAGTGCATGACAATTGACAAAGGGGTACATAAACCTCTTCTTTTCAACATCATTGATGCTTCTCTAGCTTAAATATATCTGCTTCTCTTTTCTTGCTTTCAAACCAAAGAAAAAGTATAAAAAAGATTGGAGAACAACCCATCAAGAAGAAGGCACCAAAAAGAAGAAGTCACCAAGATAAGAAGAAGAAGTCACCAAGACCAGAAGAGAAGAAGAATAAGCAGAAGAGGAAAAAGAAGAACAAAAGAGAAGAAGGAGAAGGCACACCAAAGAGAAGAAAATAAGGATGGTGGTGATGGGTGGAAGGTTTATTAATGGTTTAATCATAGGATTCCTGATCCTATTGGGTCATTTCCTATGTTCAGGTGACTTCCTTTGTCTTGTTTTGAACTTTGAGTTTGCTTCTTTAGAATTTTATATTTGCTTTTCTTATAATCTAATACGACAGCATCTTAATTATTTTTCTTTAGTTATTATATATATGTGATAATAATCCCATTAGTTTCTTTTTCTTTTTCTTTTTCTTTATTTCTTTCTGTCTTTGACAAGTAATTGTTTATTCCTTCCTCTTCCCATTAAATTTTACTAAGAATCCATGTACTCATTGAGAATCTTTCTTTTGGGTCAGAGTTTGGATATTGAGATATGAGTGTGTAATCTTCTTGCTCTCAATTCAAATGTGGATTGCTCTGTTCAGAGTTAAGAGTACTATTTATTTTTGAAACCTTATAATGATGGTTCTGAGGTTCATATCTTATTCATTTTTCTGTAAATTTCTTGTTAATAATAGCATAGGTCCTTCATGGAATCACATATATATGAACTAACTCAGTTCATTATTCATTATCTTTTTATTGATCCAGTTCTTCAAACAGTTACATGATTACATTTTGAAATCTGCAGCCTTTAATATTGGTAAGACCCAGACACCCCCGGGGTACATCCTATATTGGGCTAAGCTTTTAAGTAATAAGTACTATTTTCTATAAAGTTCAAAAAGAAAACTTTGCTGCTTGACCTGTAGCTCAACTCACAGTGAAGTATGTTGAGAAAATGGTAGATCCTAAGTTTGAATTTTTTTGTATATAAAAAATTAAAGAAAAAAGAAAAGAAAAATTTGTCTGCCGGGTACCCTTTACTGGCCTAACTTGCCCACCTAATTGTGAAATATGATAAGTTTGTGGCTTTGAAACTATTTATGGGTTTTGGTGTCAATTCTGAAAACAGGAACCATTACCTAGTTCAGGTTTGGCACCATTATTACTGCCAATGTTCAAAAGTGCCAAATAGAAAAAGTAAAGCTTACTTTAGTTTTCATTTCTAGTACAGGTGTGAAGCTGACAAAGAAGGAAATGAATACTGAACATTTCAAAGAAAAAGACCATGAAGAGAAACAGCTACAATTCACTAGTTCAATTTCCACTACCCAAAAGGACATCACCACTCCAATAACAACAGTTCCTACAATAACTCCCACCACTCCCACTTCATCAACACCAATTTTAAACCCAACTTCCACCCCAGCAGATTCATCCTCTCCAGTCACAGCAACCCCTAGTATCACCCCCTCTACTACTACCACATCATCCCCTGCATCCACTGCTGCAAGTTGGTGTGTTGCTAGCCAAAGTGCATCACAATTAGCCTTACAAGTTGCTTTAGACTATGCATGTGGCTATGGTGGCACTGACTGCTCGGCAATTCAGCCCGGCCGAAGTTGTTACAATCCAAACACTATCCGGGACCATGCTTCTTATGCATTCAATAGCTATTATCAGAAGAACCCAGTTCCAACTAGCTGCAATTTTGGGGGAGCTGCTGTAACCACTAGCACTGACCCAAGTAGGATATACCATCTCTTTTTTCTTTTTTCTTTTTTTGATTTGCTTTATATCTTACTTTTGCAACATTGTTTTCAGGTACTGGGACATGTCAATATCCATCCACTAGGTAACTCTCTTACCCACCTCTGCTTTCTTATGTTTTCCTACCACCTTTTTGGGAAGAAAGAACTTATTTGTATAATTATATATTGGGCTTGCAGCACAAGTTCATCCGTCTTAAACACAACAAATTCAAGCGGCTCAACTGTTTTTGGTGCAGTACCTTCTGGACCTTCTGGCCCTTCTGGCCCTTCTACCTCAACAGCAGCAGCTACAAGCTCACATAGCCTACGAAATTTGTTCATCATGATGTGTCTGATGGTGTTGTTAATCCCATAAAATGTCTATACAAGGTTGGGAGTTGCATTCACTTCTAGGTTCAAGTCGACTTCTCCATCTATTGGGTGTTTTGGGGAATGGAATGAAGCATATATATTATTATGCGGCCTTCCAATTTGAGAATCTGAGCTCTTGTACTTGATATGTCAATGAGTTCTTATTGATGAGAGAGACATTATAGAAAGAAAAAGGACAAAGCAATACGATAAGTTCTTTTAGTTGTAGAGGTAGCAGCCCTAAGGTTCTGTTTTTTTGTAGTACTTCAGGAGCAATAACATATATATCTTGAAACAAACAACCCAATTAGGCTGTTGATCGAAAATTTTGATTGGAACTTGGAAGATTGTGCATGTCCTTTTTAAATGTAGCAGCAGATACTGAAATCATTTGAAAACGATCCAAATTGAGCCAAGTTCAAGCTTGCGAAGAATCAAATGATGAGCTGAGCCGATCTTGAGCCACAAGAGACTATCATTTATCTTTCTATTCATTACAAGAACATGACACCTGATAAGGTCAAAAATACTTATCTATCATGTATGTATATACATCATACATGTATTTCTTATATTAAAAAAGCCTGATAAGTAATATAAAAGATCAATGAACCGTCATAAATTTTCTCTTAAAATATAAAAAGAGAATTAAAAAAAGGGTACTCATAAATTCTTTCTCGGATTCAAAATTAAAGTTGCAGACTGCAGAGGATAAAAATAAATCCAACCCTTGGCCACAAAAAAAATAATAATAATCTAAGGAAAGTAGCTTGGTCAGAAAAATATACTTCCTACATCGACTACAAACTCCATTAATCTTACAACTGCCTAAACTTGGAGCCTAAGTGGAACGGAAGCTTGTGCAATTAATAATCTCTTTTATCGTCAATGTGTAATGCATGTTGCAACCATGGTACCCTTGCTTCCGTAACATGTTAAATTTATGGCTTAATATTATCTTTACAAAATCAGCTTTGAAAAAATGGAGTTCATGTGCTTATATACTATATATTCCAAATTAATTCATGTCATGTATATATACTAACAATCTCATCTACAACGGCATAATTTGTAATTTGAACACATGCATGCATGATTAATGTCATATAATTTGCGAACAAGCTAGAAGGAAAACAAAATGTACATCAAACGGCAATAACAACAACAATATATAATAACAAATGCAATCCAATTAAAGCCACAAGTGGGATCTAACAAAAATCAAGACCATATATATGGTTAATTTCCTGACCTTACCAAAAAAATATAAGCAGTCAATAAATTTTTTAAAAAATAAACATATAGAAATCTCATAATTAAGATGGGTAAAATAAGAGGCTTGTAAACCAATTAAGGTTTATTTCTTTCTCTTATTTTTATCATGGACAATTCCTTCATTCCCAGCTAGCATCAAGTACTTGTCCTTCCTTGTAAGAGTGGTGCACTCAAACCCCAAAGCATCAGCCAGTTTCCTCTGTATATAGTTAGCCACTTTACAGCTAGACTTTCCCCCAGCACAAGTAAACTGTTTTGGGAGCTTCCCTAGTACCTCAACATAGTAGCCAGGCCTGGGGTTCATCATGAAGAAGATGGGGTCCAAGCATTTTAGCCCACTGGCTGTAGTCCCATAGAACATGGTCACATGTGTGTTGATAGCTACAGGCACAATCTCATCAGCCAATTCAGCAAAAAGTGAGCTGAACCTCAACAGATATGGCTCTCTGCATGTTGTTCCTTCAGGGCACACCACCAAATCACCCTCACTCAGCAGCCTCTGCATGGTCTCTCCATCTTGGTTTCTGTCCCTTGTTAACCTCACAGTCCTAATTGGGGCTATGATCTCAGACATTTTGCTTAGGCTGTATGTGACTGCAGTCAAGGGCTTGCTCAAAGCTGTGCTGAGGAAAACTGGGTCTAAAAGTGTTCTGTGGGTGCACACATAGAGGACTCCAGCTCTGTTTTTGTGATCTGATTTTGAAGAGGTGCAGCCTTTGACAGTTAGATTCAAACCAGTCCAAGAAGCCAATGCAAGTGCTAACTGGTAGGGAAGGAATATGCCCACAGAGATTCTGAAAATGGCTAGGATTATTCCAAGAGGGAACCACATGAACATGGTGAGAGTTGCAAATGGGGTAGGCAGGAAAGCTAGCCTTCCATCATGAAATATTAGGGGCTTTGGGTATTTTTCCCTTGGCAACACTGAACTTGAACCAATCTTGTTGTCTTCCTTGTTCACAATATAAGCTTCCTGTACAATCAAAACCATAGAAATTAATAAGAATTAATTAATTGACAGTCAAGAAACACTACCACATGGCCCATAAATATGTAGTAGCTAGACTCATGCATCAATGGAAACATATATATATAAAATAACCTGTACATATATAATATTTGTCGGGTTGTTGACCAAGGCCAAAATAATATAAATTATATAGATGTGATGTCTCAGATTAATTTAATTGTTTTTGTTATATATACCCAACAGAAATGAATTGACATGTGTTTGCATGCAAGAAAAACAAGATAGAAAAGTGTGCAAGAAACCTTTCCTTAATAATTAATTAATTAATTCAAGGAAGGGAATTCTTTCGGGGTTATTTTACTTATAAGATATATGATTCCAATTGTTAATGAAAATGGTTATATATATGATGCAATTAGTGTTAGCCCAATATCTTCTGGAGTATCTAAACCATAAAAGTTGATATGTATAAGAACCTAACTATAGGTAGCTACGGGGTTAGGTGTACAGGACTAACCATAAAACTTCTCTGATATATTATTATTTTCACATTAGAAATTTAATTAAGGAGATATTTCGAAACTAGCTAGTGTTTTATGTATACCTTGCAAAGGGAGATAAAGAGAGTGTCATGGAAGCTTGAAGTTCCAAGTCCAATATCTGGCTTTTTGTCTCCAAAGTGCTCCTTTAGAGCTCTGTGCTTCACAAGAAAACCAGATTTTGATAACAAACCAGTGAAGTAGTGCCCAACAGTTTGCAACTCAGACCCCATAACATCACCAACATCCAAATATTCCTTAAGAAATCCTTCAATCATGACTCTAGGGACACTGGTGAAGACAACTCTAGACCCTGTTGAAGCCAAAACCTCATACGCTTGACGGTTGAGATTTTCAAGATAAAACTTGGGCAGGACAGCCCTGCCCACACTCTCCATGTCCTTAATCCTAAGACCACAAAAGGTGATGAAAATCATGACCCTCAGTTTAAGCTCATAGTCCAAAACCCACAAAATGGAGGATGATAAGAGCAAAAGGAATGCTCTGAAAATGCTACCACCTTCAAAGGCAACCAACATGAAGTAGGGAAAGAAAGAGTAGTGGGATCTCAAAAGGGATCCCTGAATGTCACAAACAAGTGTGTCAGAGCCTCTGCCCTCCAGACCACACTTGATCACACTAGGAAATAAAGGAGGACTAGTAGTAGGTTGTTGTTGCTGTGAGGACCTAAGAGGTGGTGATGATGATGAGTTGCTTAAAAGGAAACCATAGTTTCTCATTTTCCTTGCAGCTCTGTGACATGAATTTGCTAACAGCTGGTACCAAACCCAGTCTGTGAGCTTGAGAAGCACCATTGGAAGGACCATAGTTTTTTGTCCTGCCTATACCAAAGATGTTATATATGGGAACTCTTAATATGACAAAGAAAGGGGACAGAGAGAGAGAGAGAGAGAGAGAGAGAGGAAATGGGAAGGGGATGTGAAGAAGAGAAAGGGTTGCAGTGGGTATTTATAGGAGTCATTAAGAGAGAGAGAGAGAGGGAGGAAGGTTGACCAGAGGATTTGGTTAGCCACACAGTTAGCATTACTTGCCACCTCAACATTTCTATTTCTACAATTTGTTCTTGTTTATTTTCTTATTTGATCATCTTTGCAAGTGCCCTGATCAAAATGCTGTCAGGCAACATTCTAGGATTGCTTGCAACAATAGTAGGTTGGTTTGTTGGTGACCGCCTTAATTGTCAATTTCTCTCTCTCTCTCTCTCTCTTCCATTCCAATGCTTGGAATGTGTGCACATTTTTAAGGATGCAAATATTGATGAGGCTTTTTATTGTTTATCCACATGAGCTTCATCAATGAATCACATTTTCAGTCTTATTTTATTCCAGGAGGACCAATCCTGAGTTTGATCACCCGTATCCATCTGATTTATTGACTTTTATAGCCATTAAGAGATTGCAGAAAGTCAAATGCCATCAGTGATTTGCAACTACTAATTTGTCTTTTGACTCTCTTTGGTAATAACAAATTAATTAATCCTTTTCTTTGTTTTGGTTTTCCCAACAGGCCAACAGTATTTGCCATTGATATTCTGAGTCCTTAAAGCATCATATGATCACTGCTCCTGAATTTGGTTGATTCGGAAAATATATGACCATCATATAAAGTTTGAAGATTTTAGGTTCCATTCAAATTATGAAACTTCATGGGTTAGTTAATTTAATTTTGTGACTACAAAGTCACTATTTTATAATTTATCTACAAAGAAGTAGATAAATTGACAGCTTGGTAAGTGTGAAGTTATCCACACAATTAATTCTTTATGTTAGACCCTCCAGGTATTTGACACCTCAACATCATTTTCCTCTTTTTTTTAAAAAAATAATAATAATTAACAACATACAAACATTTATGTCAAATATTAGTCAGATATTTCAATATGCATGATTCTTTTCTTGACAGGATTATATTCATGATTCTGCCACAAAATCTAATGAAAACCCTTTGGTTTATTTTCCTTTTTTTTTTTTTTTTT